>SNQN01002589.1:60826-71927 GCA_008642245.1 Bassia scoparia | reverse complement strand
GAAAGGGACAAATAAGGGGTCACGAATTGTTTTCTTTTTTTTAAAAAAAATAAATAATAGATATAGGTTGGCAATTTTGGCTGGTTCTGACCTTCTGATAGTACAGGACGATTTGTGCAAATTGATTTCAAACTCTTAATTATACATTAATATACAATAACGACTATTTCTCCATTTTTATAAGTGGCAACAACTTATTAGTCACGTATGAGAATGTGGGGTAGTTCAAATGGTTAAAACTTTCATCCTAGTTTTAGGAGATTCTGAGAATTTTAAGATTGATTCTAATCCCCGCAGCTGTGGTTTTCTTAGCGCGCACACACAAAAAAAATATATTAACGCATGAYTTTCTTAGTTTCAATAAAATAAGTTCAGTTGACGAAAATAATAAAATATGACCTATGTGTTCTCCAATTCTCCAGGTTTTTCTCTTTTCTGTCAATTAAATGTTGGTGCATACATTTAGAATTGCATAGATATGTATTTTTTTGATGGAGTATATACATGTATTATTATTGATTAGTTCAAATTAACTATTATCTAATCATTATAGTTCTTCATCACGAGTTCATGATTTCTGTAGGAGTACAATAATTTGGATAACATATTCTACATGGTACTTAAACTAGCCAGTCTTATTTTAAACTACTTATTATTAATTTAAGGAAAATCTGCGAACCACCACCTTATAAATACCAAGTTTTGCAACCACGAGAACTCGGAGCCCAGTCCGCAACCACCAGTCTCAACCTAATCCGTAGCCACCAATCATGCCCTAGCTAACTCACAGTTGGAACCCAAGCAAAATTGCGAGCCAGAAGCACGACTTAGCACCTTGCAACCTTCCTTACAACTTGACCTAGCCTCGCATGGCCCAGTAGCAAGATCCTAACCATCCAACACACAATTTGCGAAATTCATCTAAAAAACAAACTGATAAATAAAGCCTTAAATTGCAAAATTCAGTTTTGATTTGTGGTTCGTGGGTTGAAATGTGATTCGTGGTAGTTTGGAGGGAGGGAAGTTCGTGGTAACTCATGGAGGAAGGGAAATTAGTGGTTTGTGATGGTTTGAATATTCCACGGAAGAGCTTTGTGGTTCGTGGTTATGGTGGTGTCTTCAATTTGATGACGGGAGGGATAGTGGTTATGGTGATCAAACCATGGTTGTGAATGAGCTGAGGATGGAGAAAGAAGGAAAAATCAAAATGTGGAACCCACACTTAACGGTGTTAGTTTAAATCGATTAAGAGATGTTGGTTCATAAATAAACATATTTTTAAAGGCAATTGTTTTTTTAAAGGGAATTCTAAGCCATCCCCTCAAGTTTTGGGCTTTCTTAGTTGTATCCAAGCTTTATGAAAGTTCTAAGTTGTGCCCATGAATTGATTTCATTTAATCAGTTATACCCCTCCCTAATCCCTCCGTTAACTTTTAATAAATAAATTTTGGAAAATAAAAAACTATACGTCATCTCTTCTCTCCACCACAACCCACCACCAACCCTCACCAAAACCCGAGATCCCTCCCTCATCCTTCACAACCACCCAGCGCCACCACCAACCCTACCACTAATCCCAACCAACGCCACCATGAACCCCAGCCACAAAGCCTAGCCATGAACACCACCATGAAGCCTAGCCACGAACCCCCGCCACAAAGCCCAGCCACGAACACCACCGCAAAGCCTAGCCACAAAGCCCGACTACGAACCCCAACCCACCCCCAACTATCGCGCCCCATTTCCAACAACCCACCCAACGAACCACAACTCACCCACGACCCAACCTCTTGTCGAACCCCCAATCACCACCAAGTCTCAATCGAATCACCATTAACCTAATCGAATTCAACCATTCAAATCTAGAAAATGCTGAATAATCCAAATCGACAAAGATTTGAATAATTTTCGATCAAATTAGCAATTTAATCACTGAAAATTGAGCAAATCGAGCAGGGTTTGTAGTAGTCGTGGTTCAACCAAGGTTTGAATAGTGGTGGTTGGTGATGGGAGACGAAGGAAAGGCGCGGTGCTGGAGTGAGGGTGGAAAGGTTGGTGATGTGCGACGGTGCATGGTCGAAGTGAAGGAAGAGGAGAGAGGTGTGAGTGACCGTTGGTGTTGGGCATATCAGAAGGGGGTGAGAGCTGGTGATGGGTTGGGTAGGGAGAGGATTGTTTAAGGTCGTGGCAGATCAAAAGGGAGTGTGGATTGAATGCGGGTGTGAGTGAAAGCAGTGAGTGAGGGTGGTTGCGAGTGAGGGCGGTGATTATGGAGTACGGTGGTTTGAAATTGGAACACACTAAAAATGTTAATTAAGTCAATAGCTTTCACTTGCTTCTTCTTAGAATCACTTAATCATGTCTAAATACACAAAGTCTTATATTTGTGTGTCATGCTACATTGCTACACCATGGTTATGGTGTGACCGTGGCTGTGTGACGACCTATATATAAGATAATTAAATAATATTGAAGATTACAAAGAAATTCAAATGAGGTTAACATGATGATGGGTATATAAATGTATAAGTTACCATATGTTGAGTGATATAAATATGTATTTTACGAGTTTTGTAATTATAAGTTTAGTTTTTTCTTTGGTGATATTGTGTGTAACTACTGTTAAATGTTGGGAATTTGGATCAGTCATCAGTGTGAATTTTGGCAAATTATTCTATACAATCCACCCGCACCTAGCTATATACAACCCCTCACTAATCCTTCCCACAACGTTTTGACTTTGTTTTCTAATTATATTGTCTTATTAATAAAAAACAATTTTCTTGAGTTTGTTACCCACTTGCATTATCACGTGAGGGAGGATTATATGTAGCAATATGGGAAGGGTGTACAATATAAACGTTCGTGAATAATTTGAAGAAGATTTCTGTTTATGTTGTCGTAGTGGTTGGGCTTGAAGTTTTTGTCCATATTAGTGAGAACTTAAAAGACAAACTATATTTCCGAATTTGGGCTGAAAATGAAAGAAGATCAAAGCCCAAAATAAACAATTAGGAGTATAGCTAATTAGCCTAAAGCAAAATCACCGTCTTTATGTCCGGAGTATCTAGTCCATATAGGATATATAGATTTAAAGAATGATAAATAGTGTAAATTTGTGATTTTTTTCTTTTATAGTAGTTGAGGTTATTCATGTGAAATATATGCTAAAGTGCAAATATTCATAAGTTTTACCACTATATACCCTCTTAATCCATATCTTATAGAACCAGGAATTTTCCTTTACGTCCCCATCTATTTCTTAAAGCCACTCAATTGAATTTTATTTTTCATCAACCAACCATGTCAGCACAATTATCATGCTAAATGATTGATGTCACAGCATGATAAAATTGCCACACAGTATTAGGCATGATAATATTTCTGTAAGTAATATGAATACACATTAATATAATTATTATATATTATGGTCTAGATTAATATGAACATTTTTATTTGAACCGACTTACATTTTGTTAGTCAAATTCAATTGAGCAAAAAACTCAACAAATATTGGTCAAAATTTTAGTTAGTAGAAATTTATAGATAAGTAAAACAAAAAAGCCTTTAAACATCTATCACAAAAAACATATGACACAAGGATGATCACAATTTCTCCACCTTCTACATCTTTTTTTCATGAATCATTTTCATTGTACCTAGGATTATGTCAATATCATCCCTATTGACATGTTGCCCAAATGGTTAATGTGCAAAATGTCATCTATTTATTAATTTTTAAGAAGAAACTTCTTTACATTACTCACATCCAGTTTTACATAGCAATAAATTTGACACGACGTTAACCGTTGTATTTTAATGCCAAGTACATAGAATCTAACGTTATCCGTTTATGTCACATTCTTGCATTATTTTTATTATATTATTTTTTTTTGCTAGATGCTAAAAAACTGTGGCGCTTTTTGGGTTATAAAGTCTAGAGTTTAGTTCGTTGGAGTATAAAGTTTTACTTTTTTGTTTAGAAGATTTGATTGCAGATTTGACTATATTTCCACAAAAATGTATTTGGTAAACTTAGATGATAACTAAAAGTTGATTCATTTTTATTTGAGAAAATGAATTTATGTACATGTTTAATAGTGTGTTAGGATTATAATTATGGGCAAAAAAGTCAATTTCTTTTAAATAAGAACTTTTCATTTTGGGAGTTTTCAATTCAAAACTCTTTCTTAAAACTCTCTTAACCAAACATCCCCTCTAATAGTGGGTCAAAACTCTAATAGTGATCCAAAACTCTCTTTTACCCTCAAAACTCTAATAGTGATCCAAAACTCTCTTTTACCCTCAAAACTCTAATTGCCAAACATCCCCTCTATCAGTATTTGGTAATTTATACGGCTAGCATCCATTGACTAATCTCCACATTTGCTCAAATCTTGCAACATCTATTTTTCTCCCTAGAGAAAGGAAAATTGAAAATAAAAAACGATCCGTTCGAGTTTTCCGTTTATAAAAAAAAAGAAAAAGAAAAGAACATAAACATGGACAATAAATCGATACTCGGAACTGTGAAGAATTGAGACTGTTGAGAGAGAGAGAGTAAAGACTATGGACAATAAACAGTATTCATTTCGTTCACATTGTCGACTGTGCAGTTGGCGTTATATATAATAACCCCCACAAAAATTCTCAACCAGCATTATTTTACGATTTTTTTTCCCAATTTTTAATAAAAAAAAAATCATTGAATTTTCTAATAGCAAAACTGCTACTGGTCTCAAGTCTTCTACGAGTCTAGTGCGAGTGCAATCAAATCAAATACGAAGTCCAAGTTCTTCGAATCAGCTGGTTTAATAATTGGTTTCGCACTCGTACTTTTTCCGCACTTCATTTCTCTTTTTTCCTTTCTTTGATAATAATTGAGTTTTTGAAGGATTCTTTGATAATAATTGAGTTACAAATCAATTTTTCTTTTTAATTTTCTGCTGAAATTGGAGATTGTTTTGATTCAATTTGAGCAGGTTGAATTGATTTAATCTTGAAGAGCGTTGATTATCTTTCATGGAGCATAGATTCAATGGAGTGCTTGCTGGATATGATATTCATGGCTTCCGTACTATGGAAGGTATTGCGTCGCTAATTTGCTGCTGAATTGTAGTTTTCGTTTATTTGCTAGCTTTGTTCTTGCATTTTTATTTGATTTTGGTTTATTCTTTGACATTTTTCTTAAATCGGAACTAAGTTCCGCAATAATTGTGTTTTTCTTTTCATTTTTGTAGAGTAAATTATTATTGTTTGTGGAAAAGAGATATGGTTAATTTGTGAGAATACAGTTGATGAATTATGTCTGAATTGCTGTAGTTGATGATATTGTAGTTAGCCGACAGTTGTTCCGAATCGGAATTGCGTGTGTCAACTTAGGGGATAGGAAGAGTTTTGAAGTATGATGTAAAGAGACAGCTRGCTGTCGACAGTTGCAGGAGTTGCAAAGCTGTTGTTTCGGATGGGGTAATCAATTGGCTGTTAACGAGCATTAGTAGTGCTTGTTTAACCATAAACTTAGGCCATGTTCTATTGAACCGAATGAACCAAATTCAATGGAACTGAGTTGAAKWTAACTGAACATAGTTGAAAAACTGAACTAAGTGGAATAGAGTTGAAGTGAAGTGAGTTGAATTGATAAAGTAAGATAATAGGTTCAAAAGAATAGTGCCATAATGTCCTTAATAAAGTAAAGAAATATGTTGCATACTTGCATATGTTGTTACAACTTACAGTTATAGATTATGGTATTTTATTCTACGGGATGCTTGTAAATAGCAACTTTGCTCTAAGTGAAGCTTGTGGGTTGGTCTCATTCAAACAATGGTCTTTATATATAGTATATAAGATGGTTCTTTGTCTTTTTTTTTTTGTAATTTTCTATTTACCGGTGATTTTTAGTGTATGTTTAGTCAATGATTCTGTGAACTTAGTATATTTTTTAAAATTAATTTTGATTGGGTGAAAATGCAAAAGATGTTTGTTGTTTCATCATAGCAGTTATTTCAAGTAAGGAAGGACAAACCATAATTTTAGCTTCTTGCATTGGTGTGAAAGAGCCCATATTTGAATGCAAGGGATGGACACTGTCTACGGTGTTCAATAATAGTTCTTATGTAGGCCCTGCGGCTGCTACGCTTGTCTTGTTATGTTGGTTCATGCTCATCTTATAGAAAGTGAATCTAATTCTTTCTAGTGTCGTGGCTATAAAATGATCTCATAAGCGTGATTCTGTTATATAGCTCATGAATTTCTCTTTGTTGAGGATTTGGATGCCCAAACATTATGAAGGAAAGCCTCAGAGTAGGTGGCTTCGACCAGTGAGTTCATGCTTATATCATCTTAACTAATACTTGTTTTACCACCATGTCAGCCAGTGAGCTTACAAAGGTAAATTGTTTGGTTTTAATATTAGCATGTCTCTTGGTATGCAATTCGGTTACAAATTTAAGTATTTAACCAATTTCTCGTATGCCTTGCTTCCAGCTTCTTGAAAAACTGTTTTTTTTTTTTATTATTTTTTATTTTGGAAGTGCCTCAAAATTCTGGTTTCTTCAATTATAAGTATTTTAGTGCTATGTGACTCTTGGGTTCTTCTTCTGCTTGTGTGATTCACTAAATTATGGATAAATCATTCATCTAATGGTGATTTTGATTACATTAAGTTATGTAATTTTAGTTTATACAGCTCAAGAACTTCTACCTATTCTAATTTCTTCTTATCTTCTAGTTCTTCTGTTTATTTGGTAGTTTTTTTGTTTTTCATTTATTTTTATCATGATATCTATGCATCCAGATTCTCAAATACTAAAATTAAATTTTATTTTGTGATGTAGTTTTGTTGAATGACTCTAAAAAAGCGTAGCGGAGTCAGTGTGCTACTGTCTGCATAGATCGGAGACAGTATATGTTGCTTGTGATTTTCAATAAATATGCCATTCGTAAAAAATACATATTTAAGGTGCGACAATCATCTATTTGATGCGTAAAGCTGCGGAATTTTTCCGAAAGATGGTCCACAACGGAAGAAAAAAAGATGGCAAATCTGTCAAGAAGATATGAGCATCTCAAAGGTGAGGAGTTATTTGTCACCTCACCCGTCTTTCTGTCATTAGTCCTACATTATGGTCTGGCATAGATTTCTGTAACTCATTACTTTTCCATGCTGGTTTTTTACTGTTCACTGGATGATGCTACTTTTGTTAGTTAGTAGAGCTACTGTATCAATTGCTAATTAAGATGATTTGTTGCTAATTTTCTAGTCTTATTTAATTTAATATTATTTTTGCTTCCAGGTTGGCGCCTGAAGAAAGGAATACATGTGTAACTAGCCATGTGAAGATAACTCAAATTCGTCGCAGATGTTACTGGTGCTTGAATAGTATGTATCGTTATGATGTATAAAGCTACTGGTTCAAAACGGTTAATTATTACTATAGTAAGTGATTTGAAGTAGATGCTAAAATTTTTTCTGATAAGATTGATTATCATTATTCTTTTTATTTCAGGACTTTGGAACACATAGTGCTTGTTCATCTTTACCGGTGAAATTCAAGAGGTTAGCTGGACTATGGGCCTTTATGTTTCTTGATCTAATTAAACATGAAATGATGCAATTGGGATGTAGTACTTTTTCTGAAATAAAGCTTTGGACATTAAGTTCAAGAGCATTGATTTCTAGACAATCACTTTTTTTGAGAGTTGTTGAAGCTTTTGAAGAATAAAATGAATTCAAAGTGACGGTGAGAATGAGAGGTTCTTAGAAAATGATGAATGTGTTACTCCCTACTCTGAGAATTGACTTTATTAATGATAATTCTGTTGTTTAGTGGGGCTCATTTTAGGTGCTAATCAATGAGCACGGTAAGACCCGGTTTGATCTATACACAGAGGAACAGCGTGTTTAGGAGCTCAAGTTGTATGCCTCTGTTCAATAAGTTCGGAATATTTGCTATATTGAGATTTTGAATTGACTAATACAACAGAGTATTCAGTGGATTTCTTGATGTTATATTGGTGTCTGTTCAAACTATCGACTATCGAGTAAGTGTGGGTTGTTTGCTGGCACTAAATTGTGATGAACTTTGATTGACAATACAGAAAACGAATGTTAGTTAGGGATTTTTGTTGGATCAATTAGAAAGATTGTCACGAGGTTTGGCTTTGGCTTCATACAGTTCATTCATTGATTGCATACTCATATGGGAGTAGACTTGTAAGTTTTCTACTGAAGAAGTGTCTTGGATGCATTCATATGGTGAACTATGCTCTGGTGTTTTAAATGGCTGGTTGGTAAGCTAGAAAGGTTAATCTTCTGCGTTAGGAGTGGATAGTAGGCTCGGCTTCAGAACTTTATGATGGTTTGGTGGGATATATTGGAAGAATTGTAAGTGATAATGCGGTGCTTTTTGTTGGCTTGATCTATGGTTTGGATCATTTTGTAAAGGTTTTGTCTCCTTGCCTTGTTTGGTACTTTGGTTTACATAACAAAATTATAATACTTGAATGGTTAAAAAGCTACGGTTGACTGTACTCATGATTTACTGAGGYTTTGCATTTTTATTTTTTTCCCTCAAACATTGTTACATTTTGACTAGTCTTTGTCGTCATAAAATCTTTGTGTACTTAAATGTTGATGAATGTTGCTGTAGTCATTGCCATAGGACTTTTTCATGCTCATGAGTCGTGACGGTTTACACCATCTATCACRACCTACCTTACAAAGTCGCAAGTGCAACAGATATGGAATCCTATGATTTGACTGGAACAAGTTGTTTTATGAATTTTTCCTTTTTTAGCTTTTCATTCTTGTTTTTGAGTAAGGTTGAAATGTGCACTTAAATTAGGCCAATGCTCAAGTTCCCAGCGGGAGAGTGGATTTTCAAGCTATTTGTGGCAGTAGAGATGATATATTTTGCCATAGGGTTACACTTTAAAAGTGTTWAATGAATAGATGCTACTTCCTCRGTTTTCGATTACATGCAACAAATGGCTTGACACAATTCCCAAAATTAATTTTCTAGTTTAATTAATCACCAGCCAAACAAAAACCACCAACCACTTACAACCACCAACTGCCACCACACCAACTACCAAACACAAGCCACCAACCACCCGCCGCRACCACACCATCTACCAAACACCAACCTCCAGCCATCACCACACCAACAACCAAACACTAATGAAACAATGCAATAGATTGACAATATTTGACCGTTCAACAAACAATAGATCGACAATATCAGATCGATAACTTCCAGCAATCACCACATTCGACCAACACAATTCGACCACCATGTGCATAGATCTAGAAAATACAACCAACTACCACAAAGTCGCCACCGCAACAACTCGCACGAGTCGCTGGTGGTGTTGAAGGAGAAAAAAAGGCGGTGGTTAAGGTGATGGAGAAGGGGCGGTTGAAGAAGGTGGTGGTTTGGGGGGAGAAAGAGAATTGTCGTGGGATGATGGTGACGGTGGTGGTTTGAGAGGAGAACCAATTGTCAGTGGTGGTGGTGGCGGCGGCGGCGGCGGTGTTGGTAGGATGAGGGGTTATGGAGGTGAGAGGGGATTAGAGGTTATGGTTGAAAGAGAAGATGAGAGATGGTCATGGATAAGGAGTAATAGATTAGGATTAGATGAGGGATGGATTTTTAGTGTTAAGTGTACTGTTTAGTTGGAATGAATTAATTTAATGAAGGGTAGTATTGTAATTTTACACTTTAAAACCTTATCAAATTTAGAAACTTTTAGCTTTGTTGCATCTATTTGGGAATTTCCTAAAGTGGAAAATGTTGCAAATAATCAAAAACGGAGGAAGTATTAAGAACTGTATTGCTTTGTGATGTGCTCTTAGCATCATTAATTGGTAGCATTTTCTGTGTTCTCAATTGATGTTGTTAGCTATTGAATCTTTGCAAATTTTTTTTTCTCTCTTGGCATTTTCCGTCTTTATGAAATTGGCCTTTGGAAATTACAGAAAAAAAAGCTTTTAATTAATATCTCGATTGTGTTTCTATGGAGTTTAATAATTGTCTATTGCAGGCTGCCCCCAACACACCCATAAATTCAGGTTTTTGTTCGGATATATCTAACAATTCAGCTTCTCGACTTTTGTCGGGGGGCAATGACTTCATGCGCGTGGCACAATCAACATGCATCTCCTCCGTGACAAGACACACCAGTGATGCTAACTGCCAATAATTCCAACTCCCAAGTCCCGTTCTCTCCACTATTTTTCTCCTCATTGCTTATTTTTTTTATTTTTCTTGAAACAATTAACAACAAAAAATCCCACCCTTATACGTTTAACAAAGTATTATCCCACTTCTTCACTGCTCTTTATTTTGTTCATAAACCAATGGTGAACGGTGGGTATAGCTAGGTGGTTAATTAGACAAATGTTGCATCTATCTGTGATTCAAGCTTAACAATCAAATTTTATTTTAGAAACTAATAGTGTCTTAATTAATTCATCAATAAACTTAGTTACTAATAAATAAAAAAATTCACAAAACCACCATTTTCTCAGCGGGCTATGCCTTCCCCTTGCCTCGCTTCACGACTGCTGGCACTGCATTGATGCCACCAGACACCAGCACTTCTCCTCCGGACTGCTCTTCTACTTCATGGCGGATCCAGAATTACATCGTGTGTGTTACCGTATCAAATGCAGGATATATGCGTCACTTTTTGGGTACTAGTGGGGTCTTAGTAAGGAAAAAAAATATTTTTTAAGAGTATCAAATTGTTTTGTTTTTGCTTAGGGGTCAGGTCCACCCACTCCTAACACATCATCCCGCACTGACTACCTTTCACTACACTGCCTTTTCAAGCCAGCACGCGGCCAGCATGCTTTTCAAGCCCTGATTGCAAAAAAAAAAAAAAAAATCCACTTACCCGTCACACCCTCACCCGCCCACAGCTCCCTCACCTCCACCAAAACGAACCCCACCCAAACCACCCACCTCAACAAAGCAACTCAGCACATCCCAACACCAATCGACCCCATGCAACCCAAATCCATTCCACGACAAACCCATAGCCATTCACTCATGCCATCCCATCCCAAAACCAAACCACTACCCCCAAACAAACC
>SNQN01002589.1:32387-45361 GCA_008642245.1 Bassia scoparia | reverse complement strand
GATATAGAATAGGATTTTTAATTTCTTTTACGGGTAAAATAGGATTATTATTACTGTATATCCTATCAAAACAATATGATAGAATTATTACTAGGGAAAAAAAAAGATATAAGTAGTTTTTCTATTTATTCTTTTTTAGCTTGTTTAAAGTGTCATAAAGTAGGTGGATAAAATTCAATCATATAAACTCTAGGAAACCCTAACTAGTTGAATTAGCTCGGGCTCACTTTTTACGTGAATTTTTGTTGCTGGCGATTGCAAATAACAAGTTCCGTAAAATTTTACAACCCGTTTAGCAAGAGAGATAAGGATAAGGAAGATAAGAAAGAGGGGAAAGGATAGGGATAGATAATTACCTATCCATTGTTTGGCATAGATATGGGATAAGGATAGATAGTATTTATTAATTGACTATTTTACCCTTCTTTTGTCCTTATTCCTTCACCCTTTTCATATAACTAATGAAGGCAAAATTGTAATTCAGCAATGTTATGAGAATTCCTCTTTCTTATACCTCAACCCCCGTTACAAGTTATGAGGAACAAGGCCATGATTTTACCCCTTCCTCCTACGTGGGATAAGTCAATTTCCTGCAAACAAACGTTTGATAGTGAGATATGCGGGATTTCAAATCTTTATCCCTACCTAAATCCTTGCAAACAAACATGCTCTAAAAACGAATCGTTAAGAAAAGTATGTATGAACTCAACCAAACAATTAAATTGCACCTTTAACAAGTTGTTGGTTAATCTTATTAACTTAGTGGTGCATTTAGTATCAACTACTTGACATCCTTTGACAAAATGTAACATTTGAATACTTCTAAATAAGATATAAAAATATGCTTTTAATTAGAATCCACCCGAATTAGGATCATCTCTATTTTTTTGAGGAAATGGACAGTCCATTTCCTTGAATAAATGGTGAAAGATGCATCTATAATAAATATAAAAATTCTAAAATCCTCTTATTTTTCCCCTCAATACACCTCTAACTATTGATTAACGAAATTAATTCTCCATTTCCCTTAAAAACTGGAGTCTGGAGAGGATCCTACTCATCAATACGTTAGTTTTGCAATACATTTTGTTCTCCTTACATTTTAATAATTTTTTAAATGTAAATGAAATCTCATTAACAAATTTAAAAATTAATTTTTCAATTCTTTCTAAAAAAAATCAATAAGATAATGGTTGAGTTAAAAGAGCCAAATATCAAGAGCCAAACGTCAAATACTCAGACATGAGCCCATAATAAATGTCATCTTAAATTAGGGTTCATATAAAAGAAGCCCTTCTTCTTCTCATTCAATTCTTCTTCTGTAAAACCCTAGTTGCGGCATATCGAGCTTCATCTTCAAGGTTTCTCTCTCTCCTTCTCTTCGTTTAACTCTTTCTTGTTCTTTCATTTCGTTTTAATCGATTGATTGATTAATTTTGATTGCGTAATTGAAGTGATTGAGTGGTAAATTGCAGGAAGAAATGGCAAGTCGAAGAATCACACGGCTCACAACCAGTCTCACAAGGCCACCAGAACGGCATCAGAAGCCCGCCGTCATGCCACACTCCACCAAGGGGGTATCATTTCTCAATCATCTCTCACTTCGATTTTGATTCCATTTTTTAAAAAATTGTGGATTGTTTTGTTTGATTGGTTGTTGCAGATGGACCAAGTTCTTGAGGAACCAAAGGTACGCGAGGAAGCACAACAAGAAGGTGAAGACAGTCTGCTGAGGAATAGATCACATCTTCTTCTTTTAATGTCTGAAATCAATCATCATGTAGGACTTTCTTTTTTTTTGTTAATTTCTGTATTTTAGAGGTTTTTACCCAGATTTTTGATCTATCTATAAGTTTGACTCTTGATTTTGTTACTTTACATGGAGAACAGACTATGTATTTGCAACATAGAATACTACTTTTATGGAATGCTTAGATTGAATACTCTTGAAATATTCATTGTTTCTGCTTTTATTCATTAGCTTGTTCATGTGTTAGCTCGCAATGAGTGATTTCAGAAATTGCTATGTTACGCCATGAAAATCAGTATTGGCTGATTTCGCARATACAATAATACCTTACTGGTTACTGCAATTCGTCCAATTTGGATTGGATTGAGTTTGGTTAGTTATTTAGGRAGTGAATGTTGATGATCATGTTGCTCATTTGTCGAATAGTTTGCATTGGCGATCATTATTGAGTTATCGGCTCGAGGGGAGTATGATTTGGTTTTGTTGATTGTTGGTTGCCCCCTCTATGAGTCACAAGGTGAATATTGGAGTTTTTTGGTCGCGTTGGAGCTAATATTGTTGAATTGTGTGATTGTTCGCAATGTATTTCTTCTGCCAGCTCCAGTGATTGAATGAAGATAAGAAATGGAGTGACGTTGAATTGGTATCACTGGCTGGTTGTGAATTTGGTGTCAACTGTTGGAAGTTTTACTCTTGYTGAAGGCGATATGCATCTACGATGAAATACTTGAGATTTCGGGTAGTGTTTATATTGAAGTGTTTGTGTAATGGTGACCATTGGTGTGATGAATTGCTTTTATTGTGTAGTGGCTGCAATAAGGCATCATTGATCAAACCATGGTTGGCTTAGTTTCAGATACCAGCCGTTTGCGTTTCATGGTTTGTTTGTACACAAGATTGTCAGAATGCAAGCAATTCAAATATGTTTTCTACTTAATTGAACTCCTGTGATACAGCAAGTGTAAAACTAAGTGTTTCGAGACGTTTAATCTTTGCCATTTTCGATATACCACCAGCTTCACATGGCAAGTACACTGGTAAAACTTGTGTAAAATATTTTTATCAGTTAATCAATGATTTAAGCCTCTAGTTGAGTAGATGGTAGTTTGAGGTAGTGATAAGCGAAGTATGGTATTCGTTTGCCTGTGATGGTAGTTTCCAGTCCTCAACTCTTTTTTTTTTATTATTTATTTTCAAAGATAAGTTTATCGTTAATTACTTAATTATAACTTTCAAATGTTTGGATTGAAAATTTAAGTTATAGAATTAGAGTAATTTATGTCATTCAATTGTGTATAGAATAAACACTTAGCCATGATAAACAAATAGAGTTGAAAAAAATGAATGATTTGATGAACAATTTGATAGTCGATGAAAGACGGAGATGAACAAATCGATGGTTAGCTTATTTCTTCTTTTTCTTTTTGTCTCGTCAGAGAACATATCACAAAATTGGAAAGTTGTTCAAAATATTCATAAAAATGAATTAGCATGTCTAACTCTGTCCTCTTTTCCCCCCACACAAGTATGAATTCCTATGGACTTGCTTAATCAAAATCACARTAACTTCTGAAAGCATTTGCTATAATAATTATCTTCAGCATTTCCCCTTGATTCCCATGGTAATCATTTTTGTTACAACATAAATAGCTAGATCTCTGAATGACATGGATTATCTAAGAATATTCATTGAGAGCTCGAAACAAGTTCAATGGAGGTAAAAAAAAAATGCGAGTATTCTTGAAAGAGATTGAGTAAAATGAAACACCCAATACAACCAGAACAGAAACTGGCAACCATAGCACTGATYGCAGATGCATATATATGCAATAATACATTGAAGAGCTGTTYTCACATGCCAAACTGCTGCAGCTAAAAGCTGTACTCCTAATTGGGAGCCCCATGCTTTGCTTTCTTTGAACAATCCTACTACAAGTTAATGTCTTCAAAACTTCATCTATAGCAAAGTACCGGCCAGCTTAGGCTGCAACAGGCTCTTTAACTGGACTAGAAACACGAGCATTAACCTGTTCAGGAAACGATAAATGTGTGATGAAGTGTAGATGGCATTACAGGATCCTATATGATACAGTTTGATCAAATACTCATTTTTTTACAAAACAATCCATCTATCAATCATAGCATTAAGTGAGCTCGGCTAACATGAATCAAAAGTGATTATTCCGGAAAGTCATCCGCATAGATCTTCCTCCTACACCCCTACGATCGAGGGTCTCACAATATTTTTTTTACAAAAAAGAAGCAATGAAAAAGAGATGCACCACTCCACCAAGTGCTTAAATCAATGTTATTAAACAAACAAATGAAATCAAGAATGTCTTGTACACAAGAATTAAGGCCAATTGAGGGTTTTGGGGTGAGAACGATATGTCTACTTTTTCACAAATGATGGGTCTCCACATCTGYTTAACACYGCAGTTCTGTAATTGGACTTGGCCTAATAATGATTTAAGCACTCTCCTTGTGAGAGCACACTTTTCTGTGCCAAAACAATTTTAAGAGTGAAGAGATCTTATGACTTGTCTCACGAACGAAATCACAACTACTTGAAGATAATTTAATATGAACCAAACAAGTCCTATGATTGTTCCTCGTTCATCTTGAGTAAAAGAATCACCCAACTTACCTCTAGCTGCTTTATATAGCTCATTATCACTTCAGACAGTGTCGGATGTGCATGAACTGTAAGCTTTAAGTCCTGCAAGAGATTAAAAGAATCGAAACAACCCATTACCATCAGACAGAGGTGAAAACAAAAGATACAAGCGAGCATTACCAAATGAACAGCTTGCAGAAAATTTCTGGTCGGAAATGGATACCTGTACTGGTGCCCATTGCAATTGCATTTGATGCTTCATGATGAGGTCTGCTGCATGCAATCCAAATATATGAACCCCAAGAATCCCCCATTGTCACCTGTATATCAACTGCAAAAAGTGACCAAAATAAAGGCGATGAAAATTTCTAGAGGATAGATAAAGAATAGATGCCATCAAGGACTCACAGAAAAACAAAAATATAAAGAAACACTCCTTCTACTTCACGTTTCTTCATTATTTTTGGGTTACGTTCTATGTTACTGATATTGTAGTAGTTACCACCAATTTTTATGCTAATTTCTTAATTCCTACTTAGATCCCCGTAAGCAAACAGATTGTCTTGCACTACATTCCCCCCCCCCCCCCCCAAAAAAAAAAAAAAAAAAAGTAGAAATATACCATTATAAAGATTAAGAAATGCTAACCTGCAAGTCCCTCCCTTCATTTTCTGCCAGTGCCTTTGAGTTGCCTTGAAGCTTGACTTTGCCACACTTACTTCAAATCCCTCCTTCTCACTTTCTCCCTGGCTTGGGCTGCAAAATTTTGTACAATATATTGGTTAGAAAATTTTGAGCAGATGGAATCCGTGTAATTTATTAATTTATTTTTTTTTTATAGAAAAAAGCCTAAACAGATAATGCTTTCAAATATAATGAAGCTCTCTAAGGCTTGAACAATTAATTTCTTCTACAAACACATACACTGCCTCAGTTTCTCTTCCCCACTCGCAAGATTAAGTGGAAATTACACTCTCACTTTCAGAACTTTTTTTATACTTGGAATAATCTATATATGCATGACAGCATAAGATAATCACTATTATCAAAGAAACCATATTCGGATTCACAAATTATGAGGATAATCTTAAACATTTGACTGAGAAGTTTATGTGCATGATAGAAACCTCACCTCTGTCAAACCAACCAGCTAATCTGGATGAGTGAAACATGCAGCTAATATCTAGATGATAAGAATGTGATCTCTTCCGTCACTTGTTCAACCACTGTAACATAAAACCATAAAGATTTTATCGAAGCATTGAAGATGGAAAAATGTATTGAAGTAAAGACAATAGACTAGCCTGAAAAGTAAATGTGAATAAAGCAGTGCTCAATAATACCTGAAATTCCTTGAGCACTTGCTGCATGAGCCAACATCATTTACGTTTGCATCACCAATGCAATACAAATTGGGCACCTGTTAGCAAAGACAAGTTTAGAGATCAAGGCTGCACTGAAGGTCCACAGAAGGGAAAAAAGAAAAACATTGTCAAACAACATACAGCTTGCCATTTCCATCTACAACTCGCATGCGCTCATCAACAGAACAAAACCTCTTGAGTGACAACATTAATCTGTAAAATCTTTCAATTCAATTCCATGATGCAGTAGAAAAATATGTTGTTAAACTCAAATTTTCAATTAGTTTAGATCCCATAGTTTCTAAACCAAGATCCTGGGTGTATGGTGCTCTTCCAGTTGCTATCAGTGCCGCATCAACCTGTTAAGAGAACACAAAATTGGAAAGCCTTAGATAATTTGCATGCAGGGAAAACCTAAATAGAAATGTCATTCATTCATATTGACTGTAGTAGAGCCAACATACCACACCCCTTCCACCTCAATACCAATAAATGAAAGAGAAACGGTACAACCCTTCTGTTCAGAATTAAAACTCCTTACCTCCAAATATCTTTGGTTTCTTGGTCTTAGCATCTGTAAGCTCATTGTGACTGGTTTGCCATCCCTAGCAGGAGTGATCTGTAAAAGACCAGAAGATAAAGGTTAATTTGAAAACAATCTCAAATCTTAGCAAAACTAACATATAAAATACCTAGTTGCAAAACCCAGTGTGATAATCTATTTTTCTAGGATTAATCAGTACTCTCTGGCCAATTTTGATATCTCTGGGTCAACCCTGGCATAATCTGATCCAGAGCCTCTAGAATGTCACCTGTGCAACACATAAGAATTAGATTACATGATTAAATTTATTTATTTTTTAAAAAAGATCAATAACAAGATTATTGTCATAGAGAGAGACTTTATATAACATGATTGGCAGAAGAGACCCCATAGCCAGAAAACAATCATGTGAATAGTTGATCATAAGGAATGGAAAGCAACAGACAAATGAACTTTAAATGATAGACAAACACTTTTGTCATTCCAAATCCACACAGATGAGATAACAGAAGCTAAAAAAATAAAAATGCTGAAATGACGGTAAGTAATCTTACCTCACTTCCAAGAGCTGTATATACATCACTTAACTCAAGACCAATGTAGCCACTGCCCACAATTGCTATCCAGTCAGGCACAGACTCCAATTTTAGTGCATGATCACTGGTAATAACAGTCTTTCCTATAGTCAACATACTCTCATCAGAATCTTAAAGCATTGCTGCTCCAAGCAAAAAAGAACAAAACTCTTACATGTCCAAGCTCTTTTCACATGAAACAAAACACTGCTAAGTCTAACAACAACTTTTATCAGAGAATGTTAACAAAGCTCTTCTAAGAATATATAACCATTAGGGATCATTGATATATATCATATGTATGTTCAACATAAGCCATTGCACAAAAACCGTTTCACTTAGAGCCTTGATCCAATGAGAAATCAGTTGAGCCACTGCTTGYCTACTTCTAAATAGATCACATAAGTTGGTTCCTTAACGGTTTGCAACATTTACTTTTTACGGATCAAACTTTTTGACCATAAAGTTCCATAAATCAATCAATCAATCAGAATCCCATATGTGGGGTCGGCTAACATGAACCAAAAGTGATTATTCCGAGAAATCATCCAAATAGATAATTAAGGTCCGTTAAACTATACAACAAAATACTATCAATAGAGATTTTTTTGAATCGTCATAAAATGTAGTTTCCAAATATGTAAAATTCATATTTTTTTACTTACACGAAATTAAAGATAATCAAATCAAATGCGGCAAACAATTAGGGACCAAGTGAGTATAGTCCATTTATATCTGAAATGAAATAATAGCTAGAGCTAAAATGGATGTTTGATTGCTAGAAAAAATGCAATAGAGAGAGGGAAGCAACCACATATAAATTGACATGTATATATAGTAGAAGAGAAAATACCATCAACTTCAATGCCTTTAGGGACAAACGGAACTGAACCAGTTGCAATAATTATATCCTTTGCGGTTACAATGTTGTCTTTTCCAAATTTCACCTTTTGTGGACCCTAAATGGACCCATTAAATATATTAACACCCAAATGGGAAAAATAGAGTTAGCAAAAAATGCAACTAACAAGGCTACAACAATTTCAAAGCTATGTCAACCTATGATTTTTCCTTTTCATCTCTGAAGATAACTCCTGTATTCACATGCTAGGTATGAAAAGAACATAAAGATCTAACAAAAGGCATACTTATAACTCACCATTATMGTACCAAAGCCTGTCAGTATATCCACACCAAGTGCCTTAAGTGAATTAGTCAGATTGCCACGAATTTTGGAAGCAAGATTGTTTGCATGATCAGCCACTCCTTGTCTATCATAATTAGCAGCTCCTACCTGTTCCAAATCCAAACAAGTAACTTACACAGAGGGAAAAAGGGGGCAGCGGATGCACTTTTAAATTAATGAGTTTCCTGTATAATACGGAATACGTCGTAAGGTCTTACACTCTTATTTGGTAAGGTTTGACTGTTCATATAGATTCTCAACATAAGGTCCAAGACATATATAGAAAAGTTTTCTAAGATACAACGGTAAAAAACTATTTTGTTATGTTATTTTGTTATGTTACATTTACAATGGGAACTTGAAACAATATGTTCAAGCAACATGTCTGCAATAAAAAATTCAGTTGCGCAGGCAAGTCACTTGATGAAAAAGAATGACAATTAGACTCGACACGTAAATGTAGGACTCWAACTCCTGCAAACACTGGATATACTGRATGAGCTTGACTTACATTATGTCATYATGCCTTTCATGGCTTTTATCTACCAACTAAAATAATACCTGAATTCCAAAGGATTTCAAGTGCTGTTCATTTTGAAGTTCGCGCATCCTCCCACTCACAGCCAACAGTGCTTTCGAAGGGACACAACCTCTGTTCACACAAGTTCCTCCCATCACATCTCCTTCAATGATCGCAGTTTTGAGACCCTGCAAAATTGCACTWACATTATCCATAAARACTCCCCAACAATTTTTGCAAATTGTCCAACATTTGACTAACAGCCATTGCTCTTGTGTTGGGAAAAGCAACATAACCGWGTACATTTTTAAGTTTAAACAACTTTCGCTAAACTTTCTATAGTTTCAAATTACTTGCAACACTTTTTTGGGAGGCAAAAAGCTCTATGTATCTCTCTTCTCACATGGGTGTTGTGGTTTTTTTTTATTCTTTATCTCCAAATATTGTCAGCTATTTAGAATGAGTAATGTGAAACTCAGGAGTATATCAATGGTAAATAAAGTCGAATTCATATACTTGTAATAAACATCATTTCCATCAATTTTTCTGTAATCAATAGTAAACAATGTATCATTTTCAAATTGTCGTAAAATGTTATCATAATTAAAGTTAGCAAACTAAAACCCTAATTCTCGGTTCATAACATTTATTGTTGCCTCTTGAAATCAATTGTATCACATCAAAGGTCTTTCTTTATATGACACAACAATGATTATAGAAAATATATTGAATTAGTTATTAAGCTCAGCTGAATTTAATCACAGCTCCATTTTCATGACCTGCTACACAAAAACAAGCATTGCACAGAACCTCGCTCAACCATACAAATCAATCGCTACTGATTTCGCCACGTAAGCGCAGCTAATAACAGCTAGATTCATCCTTAATCGTTCATTTGTCAACATATTTGAATGTAATTCGACAAAAACGTGACAAACAAACAAAGAACGATCAAATTACTAAAATTTCATGATCTGAGAACATTAAGAAGCAACGATTACCTTTCGACGGCGTGAAGGCAGCGCCGTGACCACCACGCCAGCACCAATGATAAGGAGATCAAAGTCGAAGGTTTTAGGAGAGTTGCCGTTTGTCGATAAAGCCAGCTGAAATCGTGCTGGAACTCGAGACTTGGGAGATTAACTCGGCGAGATTTAGCGGAGAAGTGAGAGCTTCTCGTCGAAGTCCGCAGAATCGGAGTTGAGATTGAGAGACTTTGACGATGAAATGAAGGTAAATCGAAGGTGTGGTTGGTTTCGGAGTGATTGAGGAAGATGACGATGAGAGGGAGAGAGAAAGTGCAGACTGCATTGTGTTGTTGGGTTGGAGAGAAGAGAAGAGAGAAATGCGATTGTGAGGTTTGTTTGATGAAGAAGAGAGTTGTGTTTTCATGGAGTTAAAGAAGGGAGTGTTATAAGTGAGGTTTTGGAGGGCGGAGTTTCAAAGAGCGGCAGATAAACTACCCTTCTATGTCTCCCTCCTTCGTAGACAATTCTTTGATTCTTTTCGAGCTAACTCCATTTGTATCAATGTAAATGTAAACCCTATTTTTCTCCAATCACATGAACTCGATTTTTTTTATCTATGTCTTCCTTCTAATGTAAATTGCATTAGAGTTCATAAAAAGTGTCGCGTTAAATCTAAAAATAGGTGAGTTTGGGTTTTTAGTTCGAAATGATATATTTTTACAATACTAAATTCTGGATTGTTAAACGAAGTCTGCTTTTACTAAATTAAAGTCCACATTATGTGTGAACTTCCACATATACCCCCAACTAACTTCTCCCTAACTACCTCACTTGATCACATTGACCACCATCGTTTAAAAATTCATCACGTACTCTTGATTGGATCGCGTTGTACTTGTCGGAATTATAGCGGAACACTCAGGAGGAGTTGTCGAAGAGCAATTTGAAGACGTCAAGGTTGGATCCGTTCACATGGTTCTTGCACCTGGCTGGCGCGCCAGACCATGGTTCACGCTAGAGCAGGCGCACGGCATGGTCTGGGCGCAGCCAGGCCCAAAACGATGGTTTGGAACGCTGTGTTTGGGCCGTCAATCCTTGTGTCTGCAATATTGCTTTCGACAACTCTTCTGATGTGTTCCAACTATAATTCCGACAGGTTACGACGGCGATCCAAGAGTACGGGACTGAATTTGGTTAACGATGGTGGTCAAGTGCATTAGTAAGTTAGGGGTATTTGTGGTAGTTTACACATAAAGTGGATTTCGATTCTAGTAAAAATTGACTTTGAATAGTATTCCCTTACTAGATTTCATTAGTTTACGGTTTAACCAACAAGATTGTTATTTTTTGCATGCACAATAATTTTATACATTTACTTTTTCAAATATTCAATATTGCAACAATAACAAATATGGGATAACTAATCACATGTACAAAAAAATCGCAAAATAGATAAATAATCATAACATGACTATTGGCTCTCATCGTGAACGACTTCTCCAAAAGCCATTAAACTTAGTAAACATCTCGTTCTCTAGTTCTGTTATTTTTTCATCCTTACAATCTCCATCAATCAATAATGTTATTTCCTCACCTTCATGGACGACTTTAACGATTCGTTGGAGTTCAGGTTCTTCCCAATGTGCTGAAATATCTGATATGAGAGGAAACATCCCCTTTTTCTTCAATGTTCGTTTTCTATGTTTTTCCAATGCCTTCTTATAAATCTTACTTGGTACCTTGTATACGACAAGAGTCAACAAATTGGCAGCTGCATACGGGAAACAACACCATATTGTCGCACAATCAGCCGTTACCCCGCCTGCTACCTCTTTCATCCTTGTRGCAGTTGTTGATTCCATTTGAGGTGTTGGTCGCAATAGAATATGTCTTTTGCTTACCATWGGGTCAATATCGTGTTTATTTTTCATCTATATTTAAATTTAGATTATTAGAGATTGTAATGAGATTATGATTCCAATGCTTCAATTCTTTCCCTTCCTCACTTCCTTTTTTATTAATATTTATTTTTTCTCGTAAATATGTTGAACTTTTTTTSAAACAAAAATGTGATGAATTTTGAAAAGGAAATATATTACAAAAATGCCTCACAAGCGGAAGATCCGCTTGTGAAAATGAAACTATTACTCTTTAATTTAGACTAATCCATGAGTTTGAGAGGAGGCATAAAATCTTAATTAATGAGTTGGTTTAACTAATAAGGAAAGAACATGTGGTGGAAGGATCAGCATAATTAGATTGATAACAAGAATCCAACGTGAATTAGATTATACCTTCGTGTTTTTTACTAATTATGAATGATGTCTCTTATTTTTTTTTCTTTTTCACTTCCAATATAATTTAGAAAATATTGGATAAGTCTATTTTTAGTTGATTAGCAATGACAATGAAAATAGCAAAACTACTACTCCGACTTCGTATTATAGTGTAAGAAATCGAGATTGTATGGCATCACTTTGGTATAGCAATTTTATCAATTGCATTTTTTTTTTAAATAACACATGAGTGTTCTGCAAATGCATGAAGCATTGTTATACTCCTGTGAAAGGTATGACGTGTATGTATTTATACCTTGATAAAACGTCAATAACTCAATACATATGAGTTTTTTCCCTACTAAGCGCTACCATATTCTAGCTCAATTACTCCGTTTCAATCCCAATCAATTAATATTTTTTACAATGTGACTTTCAAAAGAATACGATATTTTAAGTTTTGCAATATACTAATTCGAAAGGGATTAGTAAGATATGATGGTGCATAATTGCCTAGAACTCATGGTCACCCAGAGACATTTTTCTCAGTTAAAGTAGGTTTGTTTGCTGCTGCGCCACTTTGGGCATTAGTCATTAATCAATCATATCGATCAATACTCCTTGGTTAAAATGAAGGAGGATTTTGTTATTTATCACGTATACCTCACATCTCTCTTGACATTGCGACACACTTGATTCAATATGAATCAATTTCTGATTGAAGATTTTTCCTCCGAAAAAATATTATGTTTAGATTTGAATTCTAAAAGGAGGATCTTCGATACCTATGTATTTGTAATTCTTGGTTAGTTATATCACTCTCAGCCATCTTTGATCATCACTCTAGTCATCATTGCATGATTTGATTACTTCTCGGTCCGTCGTAACAATAGTTCACGTTAATACAATTTAATTTCAGACCTAATAATTCATTATGCACGTATTTAAGAAAGTGGTTTTAAGGTGTGTGACAAGCTAATTATGCGATACAATCTTACATACAATAAGTAAAGTTTTCTTTAGATGTAGGAGCCCACGCTGTGGGTAACATTAACGAAGCCTTGTGAATTCCAAAATGAATATCTGACTGATGAGCATTCGTATAACCAAAATCATGTGTATTTCAACAATAGAGATCAGTAAGTCATTCAACATTTTTCTGCATTACTAAGCA
>SNQN01002589.1:0-29457 GCA_008642245.1 Bassia scoparia | reverse complement strand
CTGTGTTTGTGATGAGTTCTCGAGTAGCTTTTAGCATTTTTATTAAGCTCGGTCACTTAATTATTGCTATTTTTAGTGTTTGGGAGAATTGTGCTGAGGATTAGGTTTTTGAGTTTAGAATATCAAGAAAGTTATTGTTGATTATGTTACTTACTTTAAGCTAGTTGTGTCGAATTCCTTACATTATACTGTGCTAAGCAAGCAATTTTTGTGTTCTAACAGTAGTACACAGTTGCTAAAATTGCTAATCTTTGCTAAAGGGGCTTTGAAGTAGGTGTCTTTATTGCTTCTAATTACAATTGTGGATGCCAATCAAATCGTTTGTACTTATATTGAAGTCATTGGAGAAGAAAGCAAGTTAGCTCCGTTTTTAGAAGTTTGATACTCTTGTGTTCAAATTTTCTATGCCTTAAAGTTCTTCACCTGAGCTACAGTGAGGCCTAGGGGCGGGAGTAAAGTGGGAAAAAAAATAGAGGGGGCATCTGCCTGGATTAAGTTGGGTAATGAGGGAATCAATTGTGGAACAAAGTCTAAAAGCTTATATATAACATAGCTATTTTAATCTCTAGATTCTCTACTAGCTATGACTGGGATGCTCTTTATGCTACAGTGAGTTCAGTTGTTACTAGGTTTTGTGTTCTGTACAAGATTTAATGTTTACTATATACTTGTGGGAGCTATTTCTGATTTTAATTTCAAGCCAACTTATTTGGTAAACAATCCGTGTTCTGCTTGATTCCTCTGCTCCTTTTACTTGGTTATTATTTGGGGAGTTATTAGTTATAATTACGAATGATGTGTGCTCTCCAGAGAGTCAAAGTCTATCGTCTTAATGAGGATGGCAAGTGGGAGGATCAGGGAACTGGTCACGTCACTGTTGATTATTTGGAGGTTTGTCAAATCCTTCATTTGTTGACATTTATATTTATAACTTTTCACATTACCAACACTGCTATACCCAATTACATGTTGCTGTTGAATGCAGAGATCCGAAGATCTCAGCCTGTTTGTCATTGATGAAGAAGATAATGAGACCTTGCTGGTGCACCGAATCATCCCAGATGACATTTATCGAAAACAAGAAGGTATTAMTATGAGCACATTGGTATTAAGTGTTTAGTTCTAAGCGCTAGTCTAACCTACGTATCGCTTTGCTGTTCTAGATACAATCATTTCATGGAGAGATCCTGAATATTCCACCGAATTAGCCCTAAGCTTCCAGGAGACCACTGGATGTTCTTTTATATGGTACCTGAAAATCTATTGTTTTTTGGGTTTTGTTTAAATATAATTCACTTCTTGGATGTAGTTCCTWAGATATTTTGATCACGTGCAGGGACAACATATGCAATGTTCAGAGGAATCTTCATTTTACTACGCTTAATCGTAAGTCCTTTCTTTCGATGCTCTTTCATTTTCTTTTCCATATTTTTTATTTACYTAAGTACKTTCGTTGGGGTTATAGTTGCCTAGAAATATAATGTGACACATGAAATTTAATCTAGTAATTTGAACTATTCAGTTTCAAAGACGCAAAAGAGTATCAAGATATTGAAAGTTACATAAACTTTCATTTTGACAGGTTAAAATATGGCACAGGTTAGAGATGACTATCAAAGTATTCAGTCACTTGTTTCCATGGGTAGGTGGGATATTCACGAACATTGTCCAGCTGTTTTGCTAGTTTGATTATGATTACTAGAAAGAAATAGTATATAACTTAGGTTCCACTACACTAAAAATTCTGCAGATGCGGTTATKTATGCCATTGGAAAGTGTTGGGTTAGACATATTATTGTCCCCTTAAAAAATATTTTTCCTCTACTTCTCGAGGGTATTTGCAGCTGGTTATAGCTTCTATTGTGAATAGCTTTTGATATATCTTCAAATGTTCTGCTCTGTTCACTGATTAGCTATATACATTTAATATTTTTAGCCGTGCCATTTTGCCTGGRCTGGTCATTCATTTGACCTTTCTTTGAGATCATATTGATGATCAAATATTWAAACCACACTCTTTGTTTAACAGTACTCTGAAAAACACACTCTCTATTATACTGATTCTTAATGTTTATGTTCTGTCCATGTTCTTCAGATGATACATTCCACAATGTGAACAGTGAGTTACGAGAGCTGCCCACTGTGGAGTTATCAACACTTCCGCTAATATTGAAGGTTCCTTTTGTTTCTTTAGACCTTTATTTGTTTCTTAATACTGATATTTCTACAACGGTTTATTCTGAGTTGTATGACATGTTCTATTGTTTTACGTTGCACAATTGGTGGATTTTTGCCTTAATGTAGCCATCAAACATCTTGTTTATAGTTTATTACAAAGTGAAGAGAACAATGTGAAATAATAAGATGATTTTTTATGTTGCATAAATGTTTAAGTTTATACTGAGTCTTGGGTTTGATGAGTATTGAGCCTTATGGAGTATTGGTGTTAAGTGTGTTGTGTGAGAGATGTGATGCTACTGGGATTGTGTTAAACATTTAGGTGCTGTTTTGGTTCAGCAACAAGAAAGGAAAGGAATCTGAAAGGGAAAGACGTGAAAAGGAATCACATAGGGAATTTTAAAATTTGTTTGGTTAAATTTAAAGAAAAAAGGAAGATCGAAAAGCCGACCTACCTATTTAAACCCATGCTTTTTCTCTTCTTCAAATACAATACAGTCTTTTTTTCTCAACTTCTATTCCAAGCCACGCAATAATCCATTTTTGTTTACCAATGTTCCCAATCCATGCTTCACATATGACTACTGCACCACTAGTATACCATAACCATTCTCAACATTGGTGTTCATGTATATAATTTTTTCAGGTTAGTGGTGGTGTCTTTTAATAGTTGAATTTCAACCATTTAGCGCAACACTTGAAGCTTTTTGGTCCTTCAGTTTTTGTTGCTTACTATTTATGGATCTATAAAGTTGGTTTGGTTGAGCTTTGATTACTTGTGGGAGATTCATAGAATGTTTGGGCAAGGTTTGGTATACATGTTGGTGATAAGATTGGATGGTTGAATGGGTGACAGATGGGGGGTAGACCTAGGTTTTGTGGGATGGTTTAAGCCCGACAAAGTGTTTTCATTGTCTTGGCTGACATTAATGATGTTGGTGTGAAGCTTGATGGAGTGTTAACGTTGTGTGATTATCCAAACCCTTGTTGGGGTAGGGAATCAGATTAGAGGGTTTTGGGGGAACTTGAAAATAAAAAAGGGGTGAAGGGAATTGCATAATACCTTCCCAAACCACAACACAGGGAGATAATACTACCTCTTGTCWTTCCCTCTCCTYTAGCCCYGTAGCCRCCTACCAAAATTGTCCTTAAGATAGACACCTGGTGTGCTGCAAATGTYTGATGATTGCATGTCTTGGATTTTTTTTAAGTATTGATTGAGAAGCACGTGTACTTTTAAAATGATATCCTAATGTTCTATGTCTTGTGATACCTGAGATTGGGATATGAGCTAGCCTGATCCTATTGAACCACTTAGTATCCTCTCTATACACTGCCTTTTAGGATCAGCTTTACTCCTGAGGCTTTTAAATATTGTTTAAGTGATTACGATTTACGAGAAAATCTATAGAAATGGATCTTATCTGATAGTTCATTTGCCGCCTCTCCTTTTGTTTCTCTGCYTGGATTTGCGTCGCTGATATCTTTTGGGTTGATTCTCATTGTTGTTGGCAGATTGTAGTCGAGAGTGGGATCACAGATCAAATGCGAGTGACGGAACTTATATTGCATGATGTAAGTTTCCTTTTGTTTCTCTGTGTGGTTTRGTGTCACTATTTTTACAGATTCTTAAATTGTAATTGATTTAATACTTGATTTTAAAAGCATATTCGTTAAGGTACTAATATTTGGCCTTCACTCTCTAGGTGATACTTTGCCTATTTTCTGTAGTTGTTGTCTAGTGCTTGCATTAGCTAATGACATCTTCATGAAGATACTTGATACCTTTGTGCATTATAAAAAGTGTTTTGCATACGAATGGTCAAAGGATCTATCTCTATGACTTATTTTTTTTTGGGGGAGTGATGTGAGTATGAGTTTGCTATTTGCCTTCCTTTGATTTTGTGGGAGCTGAGTGAGAATGAGTTGCTACGTGGCCTCATTGACAGAAACAATATGTCACAATGATCTTGTTTATTGGGATGATTGATCATTCATCGGTTATTTATGTATATTAATTTATGGGTTCCTCGTGTGATTAGCACTGTTAACAGAAAATCTGGGTTAAAAATGTCTTTGGATATTGTTTGAAACAATTACTACTGTATAAAAATCTGAATGGTGCAGAACTGTAAAGCTACTGTAGTCTTCTTGTTGTGGGATGCCATGGTTGCTTTGAAGCTGTTCGAAGTTTAGTTTCGTTTTCTGTTTATTTTGGTTCTCTGTTCTTTCATCTGGATTTCTTAAGCTCCATCCTTGTCGTTTATTTCAGCTAGAATTTTTCAAGAAGCTGATGAATCTTTTTAGAATATCTGAGGACCTTGAAAATCTTGACAGTCTCCATATATCTATAAAATTGTCAAAGGATATGTAAGTCTTCTGTGCCTCTGCAAAATCTAAATCTCTGTCTTGTTTTTTTCCCACTTTGTTGCCTTTTTATTTATGATCTTGTGAATTGTGGTGTGCTATTTCTTGTGTATATTATGTTTTCTACGTGCAGTATGCTAAAATAGTGCGCAGATCTTTGAGAAGGTTTTGGAGATGATTTCATCATGGATATCTATGGATGTCTCGAGTTGTAAGTTCTTGTGTTTTTTTGGCTGTTGTATTATGATTCTGCTCCATGCCGTTCAATTGAGTGTTGCAAAAATATAGAAAACGTGTTCCTTATCATCATCATCAATCGTGTAACTGAAGCATGTAAATTTTTAAAGTGGTGTTTTTATTTATAATTTTGGTACTTTTAAATTCCAGTTATTGATGAGATGTTCACGTAGGGCCATAAGGGTATGTAGTCAAATATATGCGGGCTGCTTCTCACAGTTTTTTTTTTTGGAGAAGTACAGTCTTTTACTCTTGTTTAGGTCATAAGAATGTGTGAAACGTCGAAAAAAGGTTGTAAATAAATTACTTGAGCTACACTCCCATGTTTTAAGAACAATTGTAGTGTGTTTGGTGATGATGTGTGTTGTCGGGACCTTTTGCAATTGCTGGCTTCGTGCTTATATGATATATGTATATTGCAATTATGCAACAATTTTTCTTTGTTCCAATTGGCGTTAATTATCGTCTGATATATATTGTCTTGCTTTTCATTAAAGGCAAAGAACAGAAATGTTTTCTTTGTTCCTCAGTATTTGATATGCATCACTTCTTTGCATAGTTTATTATGATTAGTTTTTTCCCCAGGCTCCTAGCACAAAGTCCTTCTTTTCTCCTTCTTAAATGTGCATTGGTTGGGTGCTTGTGCTTTGGAACTTGAGTTAACTTGCACTTGTTACTAGAATTATGTGTAAATTTGGAATTTTGGGTGTGACTTGCGTCAGCAAATTTTGGGATTGAGTTATTGACTAGGACGAAAGGATTCAAACTTGGAATAGTGAGACAAACTAGTCGGATTCGACAGTGAATGGGTTTGAGTTAGTGATAGAAAGAAAAATTTCAGTGACAAACATATAGTGTAGAGTTTCACAGGATATTAATAAGTCCCTATGGGCAGGCTTAGACTGACTTCTCAAGATCAAGCATTTTAATTTTTTAGCCAACAAACGGTTATCTTGATTCGGTTAGAACTTAGGCAAGTAAGGAAAAAAAAGATACCAAAAGGTATTTTGGTTATGTTTGATTGATTGAAAAGGTATTTTTGAAGTTAACATATAGTTCCTACCCCTTCCCTTAGCCACCCCAAGGACGCTTTTGCATCCAGGACCTGGTGTCACAGACCGACATGATTTCCCGTTCTCTCTACCGATTGAGATATCCTTTGCCTAAAAAGTTATCTTTCTCGATAAAGTTGTTTGATGCCCAAGAAATATCATTTGTATCAAATTTTGACTCCAGGATCACTTGGCATTCCAACCAGTTCCAACTTCCAACAATGCACTTCTTGGACTAAACAAAAGGTTCTCTTTTTGAACCAGGGCCCATTGGTTATGAACTTCTTTTCCTGAATAGTTATGATTTCCAGAAGAAGATGCCATTCGTTTCATCATGTTAGGAGAAATGTTTACTATCAAAAAGAGTTAAAAACCTTTGACAACACAAAAACCCACATTGGTAAAACATTTGACAACATGAAAAACCCGAAAGCCCTGCCCGAGTGCCCTAACCTCTCATGTGAAATATTCATCTTCGTGTTGACCTTTTGGTTTAATCCTTTAATTGCGCTCTACTATTATTCATCTGTGTCAGTATGTATTCTCTAATTAAATATATTTGGCCTTTTAAGAGTCAATTTTGGCAAAAAAGCTTATACATTTGGATACAGAAAAAGATGTTCCACTCTTAGTAAAAGATTATGTGTTCAACTTGAGCATATGCATCAGTGCTTTATCATCTGCTAGCCAGGATATTCTTATATGGGGTGACCCCATATTATGGTATCATGCATTATGAAATAGTGAATAAGAGTTGCTGATTATGTTCTCTGTAGATGATCCTGATGGCTCTCATGTTCGACATCGTGATTTTTGAAGAGCATGTGGTTTTTAAGGAGGTACTTTAATAATCCAATTTTTTTTTCTTGTAATCTTTTATGTGAAGAAGGTGAATGTGAGTAAGTCAGTAAGATTGTTTGTATTCATGATCAGCTTCTTATAGAATGATTTTAATACTTATTTACAGCCTGATGGACTGTTTAATTTAATTTGTTTGTTTTCTTAGGCCATACCAATTAAAAGATCCGTGGTGTTGTCGAAGATAATCAGACTTACAGAATTGGTTACTTAAAGGTTTGCATTGGAAATGTCTTTGATGCTTTATTGTTTTCCAAGCTTGTTCCTCCACCAAGTATCTTATTGGTGTTCTATGTTAGATGTTGTTTTGCCCAGGGTTCTGGATACGCGAACTGTTGCAAGTCTGGAATTCCATAGCTGCACTGCAAATAATGGCGTCTGTAAGTTATAGCTTCAATTTGTTAAGATATCTTAAGCCTTTTCCTTTTTTAGAATTGGAGTCATTTGCCTGCAGGTAGTTTCATTATTGAAGGAAGATTAATACTTTCATCCAGGAGTTGTTCTGAGGATGAGAGATCCAGCACATTCTGTGGAGTCCAAAAAAGATTGGTATTGTTGACAACTGAAAGATGAATTCCATTTTCTTATGCGACTTTTAGATTTTGCTCTTATCTGATGTCATAAATCCAATACTTCATTCATTTAATGTTGGAATTTTTGAAAACTTTTTTTTATTTTTTTTTGAGTTGTCCCATTAATTTGCACTTGAATGTTTTATAGGGAATTTGAAGTATACAATACAATAATACATAAGTAGTTGATACAATAAATAAAGCAATGAATCTGGAATTTGTTTTTTAAACCCTAAAGTAAACACAACTCTACGGGATGGAAGCGTTAGTTGGTTTTTTCTTGACTCTCCTCAGTAACAAAGTGGTTAATCTGTTTAATAAGTGAATGTCAAGTGGTTGAGTTTCTGTTTTAGCACAAAGATGAGTCTTCATATTATTAGCTATGCTCATTTCAATTTTATTTTATTTTTTAAATTTTTTTGGTTTTTAGTAAGTTGATGTTGATGCTGTGGTCCTCAAAATTAATATTAGGTTTGTAGATTATGTATACTTAACTTCATATTGGAGGATGGAAAGTGGAAACCTTTAATTTTTGAATGATAAATCTGTACTGTGGTAGTTATGCATATGGTGTGAATGTGTGATGCATCAGACGGTATTTTTTAAATTGACACCTGGTAGATAGCTTTTTTATTTTTATTTTTTGATTTTTTTTATGGCGACACTTGGTAGATAGATATTTATTAATAAGTGGGATTTTGTTGGAAGTTTTATTTCTCTTCATAGTATAGCGTAGTCAAAGATTTGACAGTTAAAAATGTGTCTTGAAAATTGTGAAAAACAGACACGGTAATTAATTGCTTTGGATTCTGGACTTGTCTAGTCCAGAATCCAATTCAAATCATTCAATCAATAACCAAAGACAATTTATGTGGATGACTTTCCCGAAATAATCACTTTTGGTTCATGTTCGCGACCCCACTTATGGGAATAAGGCTTTGATTGATGGGATTTTTTGACTTGTCATTTGTCAAGTAAGGTACTGTAAAGTTACGGCATAATTTCATCTGGAGGAACTTGTGCTAGTTCTAAACAGTTGTATGCTGCCACCATTTAATGTACTATTTTCCCTTACTGCCCTCTTTTTATCTTTTAAAAATTATAATTTTTCAAGGAACTTCTTGTTTGTCTTGTGATCTCTGGCTGAAAAAACAACATTAATACTATTTTGTTGTTACTAACAATTCTCGTTTCAGTGTGCTGGTTTTCCTTAGAATAGCTTAGCAAGTAAGATGTATATCCTTAACACGACTCATTTGTTTTAATGGATGTAGGTTTTATTTTTTGCACGAGTTTTGCACTTTAAGCAAGAGTCTACAGGTTGTACAGCAGCATCGACTTTTTAGGTATGTTGCTACTGTGGTTTTGTGCTTTTGTGACTTGTATCTCATACAGAAAAATTTCTTGGTTGTTTAGATGGACTATGAGTTTTTTATTTTTTAATTGAATTTTATCACTCTTTTTCTGCAACTATAGGCTGAATTTGTGTATGTTTTCTTCTTGTTACATGGTAATTTAGAAGCCTTTGAACTTCTACGTGTAATTTTCTTTTATTTGATTAAATCCTTGCACTATTGAACTGTAATTTATCCTTCTCCCCCAAACACACACACCAACAACAACAACACACAGAATCCAAAACATTTTAATTATCATGTAGGGCATGTATACCAGGTGGCGTCTATGAAGGGTGTGTATATGATGCTGAACCTGTCTGTTTCTTGCCCGAACTCCTTGTAGGGATCTCTAAATGAAGTCTTTTTTGATTCATCAGTGACATTCTGCGGGATGAGACCAAACGTCTTGGTTCTGACCGGGTAATTTTTTTTAAACTCTCCTTTTCTTGTTGTATATACCTGATTTTGGGCCTTATAGGCATGTTATAAACAAGCGAAATTTATATTTATAGATCAAAATTAATGGGAAGCAACAGTCCGGTCTTAACAACCAATGTCACTGTTTTAGCACAAACTATCCCATACAGTTTACTTATTTCAATAGCCTGTTTGTTTGGCTGTAAGCTATCCCAAAAAAATATGGAAGTTTGGCTCTTAAGTTATTAAAGTTACTCTGTTTCTGTTATAGTGTTGGTGAATCAATCTAAATGACATGTCTCTGATGGATGCAGGACAGATATCCTTATTCTTTTCTTGAACCCAGGATCCAAATCTTTTTGCGGCGGCTATGTTGTTCGACCAGAAAACCCTATTCTTGGTCTTTTTGGTATTGTGTTTTGTTGGTTTTATTGGTTGTTGAATATGATGTGTTTCTATGCATATGTCTGTCTTAATACAGTGTCACATTTAAATTTCTATCTGGATTCTTAATGCTAAAGTTTAATGCTAAAATAGTGTTTTTTAATGTTATTATACTAATGCACCTCGCATATTGACACTGAGTTGGTATTGATTTCCATATATACTGGGTCAAGATCAAGATCTTGTTGATATGTTTGAGTGTAGCCAGGTTTGTCTCTTGAAAGTACATATATGGCTAGATGATTCTACATTAATCTAAACATAGGCCAAAAGATCAAACATAGTTTTATAATTTCTTTGAGAAAGCTCAAGACTTGAGAAATTTTGTGGAGGTTCTTAGAGGCAACTAGGAATGCCCCATTTCAGATATGTTTAATAAAGAGGATAATAGTTGAGGATGCGTAAATAGTGTTTAAGTATCATTGTATCAAATAGACATACAACTATTGTGGTAACATATATTGAGGCAGTATGACTATTGAGCTCATCCTTTATTAGTGCAACAATTGATAAAATCCTATGGGCAATAATATCTAAAAGAGCAATATAAGGGGATAGCCACATGTTGGGAATTTTCATGACTTATTTTTGGATGGATGCAACATTTTAAGGTTCATGGACAAACTAGGAGTTTTAGGGAGACCCCATGGCCAAAAGATATGGAGTTAACAGAGTTTAGATGCTTAATTCTAGTGTAACGAAAGCTTCCTTGTTATTCAAGAAGATATTGTAAGTTATATAGATGCTAACATTAAGGGTCAATCATGCAAAGTATTGCCAGACAGTATGTGATCAAACACAGTCAATCTATGATCTGGAGGCATCGGAAAAATTAATTTACCTCAAGTAGTAATGAGGTCTTTCCATTTGAAATTTTAAATTCAAACTAATGGAAGCATTTCGGAACGGAAAAAACAATTGTTAAGTTTGATATATTCTATATTTGACAAGATGTGACAAACAAGATTTGCAGGGAGTTTAGTGTGTCAAGAGAACACAGATGTATATTACTGTAAGCAGATTCAAGAAGGTTAGAAGATAGATTTGAGTGGTGTAGAGACGAGGTTATAAMCCAGGAGTTTGTTTACTTGGTCCCTAATGTAATCATTGCCTTTAGATAGAYCTTGTATGTAAATTGAATATCTTGAAAAGTCAACTTGAATTCACTGCAGTCCCAAACCTGACCTCGCTGATGAAGTTGCAGACGTTGGAAATCCTTCGACATTGTTTCTAGCAAGCCTTATTTGGGTAGATTCTTGCATGATGTTACTTGGTCTCAATAGTATGACTCTTTCAGGAGATGATTCTGCTGCTTAGTCCCTTTTGGCCGAGTTAGCATGTTGATGTATTATAGGGTAGAGATATTGATGCTTTAAGTACTTCAAATGCTACCATGGGTATCAGACTTGTATTATTGCCAGAATTTGCAGTTAGGCCTTGGGGAAACAAGTGACTAAATCTCTCAACATGCAGAGGAAAGACTTTGTTTTTAGGATTGGCACAGAGGCACGGTTTTGAACATAGACTGATATAGGTTGCTCAAGTGAATTTATAATCYAATAAAATTAGGGTATTTTYTGGTTAAAAATAAAGATGCACTTGTACAATTTTTGAAGTAGTATAACTCTTTATAACTTAYCTATTAACCCTTAAATATGCAGATCGTTTTTCTTATTTCTTTTCAAAGCTTCATAAAACATATGTTTGGTTTATTTATTTTTTTTAAGAAAGAAAATGGCACACTTAGACCCGACGTCTATGCTGTATAAAGTATTTCCTCTATTTCTCAACACGTGCAACCCTTTCCTTTGATGGAAATTTCAAAATATTGCAACCCCTTTTGGGTATTTATTTCTCATTAACTCTTTCTTCATCACTTGATTCCATAATTTTCTCTCTGCRGCTCTCCTGGTTCCTTTTCTTTGTTTTTGCACTATAATTTGGGACGGTAGTATTACCCAGATGGCCAGGTTTATCTTTTTCGGTTTTTTCCTTTGGCAGCTGAAAAATTGAAGTGAACAGTTCCAATTTCATTTTCTTATTTTGTCCAATATTCTGAATTAGAAGAACCAGTTGCCTTTTTAGGGTGTTGACAAGCAACTAATATGCAAGCTTGTTATGATTTATTTGCTAGAGATGAGAAAAGTTTATATAGGCGAGAGTGTGAGACAATATGGCTGCCTTGGTGTAATGGTATTAAAGAGAGAGAAACACTGAGTTGGGTCTTCTCCTTTTCTTCGTTTTTTAATATTTAATTTTCACTCAGATATCCTTTTTTAANATGGCTGCCTTGGTGTAATGGTATTAAAGAGAGAGAAACACTGAGTTGGGTCTTCTCCTTTTCTTCGTTTTTTAATATTTAATTTTCACTCAGTCCTTTTTTAACTATTAAAATATTGTGCTTCAACTTTGAAATGAGATGGACTGATTACTTATAAATTATGCTCTCCATTATTTGAGTAAGGAACTTAAAAACATATGTAAATAGTTTATGACGGTAAAAGTTGCAAGTGAATAATTGGGCAAAACATACCCAAAAAGTGACTTATAGAATGTTGTTTCTGACAAAATTTTCTTTTTTTTTAAAAAACAAAGTGTTGTTGCTGCCGTAATTACTCCTGATAGAATTATCTTTGAAGATTTCAAGTCTGATTGCCTCTCTTTATTTATTATATTCAGGTCCAAGGTATGCTTACTGATTTTGGGGATGACATGCATTGCCAATTTCTTGAGATACTTCGCACTTTGTTAGATTCATACACATTGACGGGTGCGCAGGTATGTATGTCACTTGTGCCTTTCTATCTGCCATGTTACAAGTAGTTCAACAATATTAGCAGAATAGCGGTGTTCTCTTGATATCATGATCTATATCTTATTTAAAATATGTGATGTATGGGTGAATTGGTGTCTTATGGGCATGCCAACTCACTTTGCCTTTTGTTTTTTTTTTTCTTTTCTTTTCTTAATGTTTCCCTTATCATATATTCATATTAGAGGACTTTTATTTCACTTAAAGAGAGTCAAGTACTCAAGTAGAGGTCCTGTTTACTTGAGCTTTCATAAAGTAAGTGTATCTGAGTCACCTGATAAAGGCTGTTATTTTATAGAGGAATAATGAATTCTAGTACCTCTGATTCTCGAACAGTGTCTTCCRGGTTTATCTGCTTTCTTCTTGTCCAACTTCATATGACATTTTGCATGGAAGAGTCAGACTATACTGAAGAAGGGCCTCTTTTAAGATTGGAGTTTTTTTTCCCCTTTACTTTTGTTGAGGTTAAATATATCAGTTGGATGAATGTTGGTAGTTGTTAGTGATTTTGTTTAAATGCTAAAAAAAAACCTATAGCCATCATAGGTGCTTGGATGTTTTGATACACAAGGTTATTAGTTTCATTCTGAAAGTCACCTCAGAATTCATCCCTGCCTTGGACGCTTCATTTTGCCAGTCTTTTAATCTTAAAGCTTACTTCAGTTCTTTTCTTTCTACTCCCCCAGTCTCCTTATGTTTGCACTTTGCAATTGGTAGTTCTAAATTTTTGGCTAGGTGAATTTTATGTACGAGAAAAGTAGTGGGACCCTAAAGGAGTTATTGTGAGAGTAATGTGGTGGTCCTGTAGTAATTTTTGGTGTGCTATTGTGTTCAAGGTTGAAGACATAATTATAGCTTGTGCATGAAATGACTATTTATGTATCTTGTTGGCCTTTTGATCTTAAACTTAACAATCGCTTCTCAGGTTAGCTATTGTGTTCAAGGATGAACATAATAGTAGCGGTGATGAAAAGAAAAAGTTTTGTAAAATAGTAGAAGAAAATTACCAAGTAGCATTTAAATCTAGTCCGACTGCTAAACATTACTTCTACTAGCGTTGGGAAAATGTATCTTTCACGCTAATCTCTACTCAAAATGCTACATTGCTGAACAATAATAAATTTTACCAAGTAGCATTTTAATCTAATCCGTTCCGCTAAATTGCCTACCTTAAAATGTACTGCAAACACACCCTCAATATGAAGAAACCAAGTAAGTGTCTTTTAAGTGAGTCCTGAATTATTAGTATATTGTCTTGCAACAGTGACAAATAGTTTTATTTTGTTTTCCTTTATGTATATGACTATGGAGTCTGCGACATGGTTGAATTTATGTGTGCAGGTGTGACATAGTGATTGTTGATTTTTTGTAGAAATGTTAATGCTGAGTTTCCGAAAATACTTGTCCCTGAATTTGCTCGTAAGACTTGAATTCTTCTTCATGCTTTCTGCTTTTTTTTTATCGGTTTATATTGCACTGTATCATGAGGATCATGCATTCTATTGTTTATATCATTGCAGAGAGATACTATTGTTGAGATTTTCTATGAGAGGCACTTGGGCAGTTAATTGATATCATAACATCATCGTGTTCGGGGAGGGCAAGAGTGTAGCTAAATCTGATATGGAAAATCTTAGCTACACGAAGCCGGAGATTCTATTGAGTGTCTGCGAGTTGCTGTGTTTTTGCGTTATGCACCATCCATATAGGATAAAGTAAAAAATTCTATCTTGATTTTCATTTGGTTTATCTGGGTATTAAGCAGCTTCTGTTTGTGGTTAACTCATGTATTATTCTGTTCTCAGGTGCAACTTCCTGCTTAACAATTCGATGGACAAAGTGTTATGTTTGACTAGAGAGAAGAGAGAAGTAACTAGTAGTTGCTGCTGTGAGATTTGTCCGCACTGTTATTCTCGTAATGTAAGTCATTTATTATAAAAAAAGGGCTGTTTTGCATTTCAGAAAATTTTCGGTTTGTGGGCTCCCCCCTCTTCTTTCTCTCTCTAGTATAGTCCTTTGTAAGCCAACGAATTATTAATGTTGGACTTGTATTAAACAATTACGCGCTTCACAGGATGAAATCTTAACAGCTATATTATAAGGCGTAATCTCTGAACCAATTGTGGATGCATTTGTTGCAAATGGTGATCGATATAACTTGCTCAATTCTGCAGTTTTGGAGCTGTTTGAACACATTCGGAAGGTGCTTATTTATTATTATAATTTTTTTTAATATTATTTGGGTTGTCGGTTTCTTTAAGTTGATTAAAGTTGTTTAAGTACTATTATTAGTCCTGAGGGTGTGGAATTTTTTTCAGGATTCCCAGAAACCATTGCTGAAGTATTTGGTTTGAGACTTTCTGAGCCAGCTAAACCAATTTGAAAACTTGGCTTCTGTCCAATCTTTGAAAGTGAAATATGAGCAGGTTTGTCTTTGAACATTAGTTTTAGATTCTTTATTTTATCTTCTGGAAGCCAGTAACTGACCTGTAGAAATTTTCAGTCCCTGGAGAGTATTGGTGCAAACCTGTTGTCAATGTGGACTCCAGAAAAACGGTTGAAATCGTGCATTGGAGAAAGAAGAGGAAGATTACTTCAATGAGACAAGGTATACTTTGAAATTTTTGTCCAATGAGCTGTATTATGTTAGGCTTTTGCAACTTAATGTTTCCATTTTTTAATGATAGTGACGAGGAAAAGTACGGCATCCGCTTCAAGACACACAACCGAGGAGGTACAAGCCAACCACTGGGTACTTCATCTAATGGCTGTAGCCCTGGTGGCACAACGTTAAGGTAAATTGACTTTGCAGACTGTAATATACCTTGTAAGATTATTGCCATTTGTATGTAATAGTTGAATGCCGATCTATACAGCTCTAGGCCTGGTGGGTTAGTGGATTATGATGATGATGAGGATGATGAAGATTACAAACCTCCACCCAGAAGACAGACCGATGCCTCTGATGTGGATGAAGGTACTCTTGAGGCTTTAAGTGCGAAGAGGAAAGCTGCTAAAGAGGAACCTGGATTAGTTAAGAAGCAACGGCTTGACAAAAATTCTAAATCAAAAGAGAGTGTTTTTGCTGCCTTGTGCTCTACTCTCAGTCAGACAGTTTTGCCCAACAAAAAAGCAGCAAATATAGCACACAGTGCTCCCCAGAGTCCCCACAGCTCAAATACAAAGAGGACTGTGGATAAGAACGATCACCAAGACAAAGATGCTGAAGTAGTCAGAAATCACTCTGATGTGAACAGTTCTTCAAGGGATGAAAATGGAAGTGGAGAGAATAATGCATCTCAAATTCACTCTGATGCCCCATCTAAAAGTCAAGAAAATGGTCAGTTGAAAGGGGAAGAATATCAACATTTAGCGGCAAATTCCTCATCGGAAATGGTAGTCAATGGATCATGATTTTTTTTTTTATCATAGGACATCGAGTTTAAAGCAGATTTACTACAAGATAAAAGGTTTGTCAGACCGGTCAGTTGCTTTACCTATCTTAAGCTAAATGGCCATCTATTTACTCCTTGATCTTTAAGGAGGATGACAACACCCCTTATCAGAAGAGCGGGATTGATCTGGTGAGATTAGTGAGCGATGTGCTGTTGGACGCGTATATGAATTTATAGAAGGGGGGTGGTTCTGTACAGAGCTATAACGAAGACCATCAGATGAGATAACAGGAAAGAATGTATTATTTCCCGGAGCTGTGGCTACATGGTATGTGTTATGAGCATGTACTTGTTGCCTCTGTAAAAACTTGCTTTTGCATTGATATTTCCCAGAGTAATTATGTGGGTTCTGTAAAACTCATTTAATCTCTTTTTTTTTTGGCTTTTGGCAAACTTTTAAATTTTCATTGTCCTGGCAACGACAACGGTCTGATAGATCAGTAATTCGTACATCAGCCCGTCAAATAGTTTGWTTATTAGTGCTGCAATTTAGCGGGGATAGCCGGTTCGCTGTAATATACATGTATAATTGCGTACATTAGTTCATTTTCTCAATAGATCCGTCGTGTACATTATCATTTTGAATACTCTCAAGCCGTAGTATCTTGGCTGATGAAGCTTGTAAGCTTTATTTAATAGGAATTGTTAAGTTCCCAATTGTTATTAGATATTATAATTTAATGATAGGTAATAATTTAGAATAGATAGATCATCGTGTTTAAAATAGAAAAGAATACATGTTGATTATTTAGTCATTTTAAAATAAATTGATATTGTAGTGTACATGAGGAAAAACTTGAGGTTATAACTTGTTCAAACCAGATCAGAAACTGCTAATGACTGTAATCAGTTCAAACGATCAGAAAAGAATTAAACATACGGCAATTGAAATTCGGATCGGATATCCGGTTTTGGCCAACCCTATCTATTGGCAAGAGCAAAGAAAGAGAGCAAGATGTTTTTTGTGACATGGTAAAACGGCAAGTGTCACAAAGGTACGCAAGTGTTGCACGTAGTAAGGGTAAGGAGCAATAGTTGTGAGGGAATTAGATACACGTGTCATAATGTTGGCCGAAATGGCATGCACGCAGACACATACATTCTTATTGTAATGCGTTGATTTTGTAGTATATTGGGAATATAACAGGAAAGAAGAAAAGGAAAGAAGAAAGTGAAAAAAAAGAGAATAGGATGAGCAGCAAAATACAATATCAGCGGACCGAGAGTAGCAGTACGGTTTCGGTAAGAAGTTGGAGAACAAAGAAGTCATTGATGGAAGAACTTCGAAGCTTGAGGGTGATAGTTACTTTGATTTGGGCATCCTCTCCTTAATCGCATTGCGCACAGCTTTCTCAAAGCTGCCGGGGTATATATGCTACCTCCTCCTTAATAATACATCAACGGCGTTACATAAGATAACTAAAATCGGAATTATTAACGAATATAAATAGTATTGGTTGCACACCTGATTATGAATTTGACTTGCATTCCAAGTTTAACGTTAATATAATTATAGCTCATGTTACAGTTCCACCAAATGGTGTCATATATTTGTCAAATTGTACGTTAAAAAGATATGTGAGTTGTGCTTGTGCTTCTAGTTGATGTAGTTGCTCTAGTGATGCAAATTGGGGTAATTATTACGATTAAAGTCTAATCGCATACGGTATTTTTCTTTCATCTTTACTTGTAATTTATCCATGTATTAGATTGGAGCTATACAGGCTGTATCTCGTGAAGCTTATTTCACCGCTGCTGAGGGTACGATTACTACTCGAAGTCGAAACGTTCTTCCTTCACATTACCTCTTTTTTCAATGCTTTCTATGCTATTATTGAACTAGATAATCTCAAGCATATCTCGGTTTTAAAAAAATACAAAATTTTCTAAGGTTTTATTTCAACAAAAAATGTGTTTTATTAGTTATATATGATTACTTAGAAGTCAAGTAGTATAGTTAGTGGTCATCAACTGGTATACTGGCTAGTAATTTCTTTGAATTTCACGTATCGTTCGAAGAGATTGCTCCTGATGACTTACTCTATGTTTCTCTTAGAATTGTTTTCTAGCAATATTCTAGCTAGTCTCCTCTGTTCTTTTTTTTACTAACAGACTATATTGCACGCGTTTAACTTGAACGATATGAACGATGTGATTCTTGTAAGCAGGCATGGAATTGAGTCAGGTGGCACGGATGGTAATGCTGCCAGAAAAACAACACATTTCCCGTCTTAGAGGTATTTAGATTATGCATTCTCATTCAACTGCTTCATAATACACGATGCTTACCTAAGGAAGTGCGACTTAAGTACAGATTCGTCAGTAGGCTATAGTATGCGGGTTGTTTGACTGATAGATTAAATGTTAATGTATGGTCATATATGCCTTTTGCAGGGGAGACAATAGCAAAACAGTGGAAGCCTTGGTAATGGCCTTAACATCTCGTTTGGTTGTTGTTTCTTACAAGATGCACATACGAAACAAAATCTAATAAAGCGTTGCTGTTTGTCCGAAAGACAAGTTTACTTATTTGTTGATTCAGATGTTATATAGGAGATTAGGAGATACTGTTTGCTTCTTACATATACTTCAGTACTTCTGATTCACTTAAGTATTCGGATATTGTTGGTTTTAATCTGTTCCTCATATAATGTTCCAGGTAAAAAAACTGGAAAAGAGTCCCTTCAATGGGGTAAAATCTTCTTCTAATAAGTGGGAATCTGTTACATTATTCCTAAAAGAGATACAAATTCTCTCTGATTAAGTGTTTCAAAGCGTTTTGCAGGTTAGGTAGCTCACATAGGTGACTCGATGTCAGGTTGGCGTGCAGGATGTGTACTCGGGCCTAACTATGACTTAAGGAGGCTCGTGGTTACCATGACTGGGTAAGCTACGGCACCTTAGCTTATTTCCTCATTGTTTCAAGAGTGCAGTCACATGTATATCGTATTAGGAGACGAGTGAACAGGTTTTATTTAAGTTTGTGCAGAGAACAGTGCTGTACCGGAGCTCTAACAGGCATGACTCTTGCAATACATCCGATATACAACCCATGAGCAAGTTGTGCAATCAGCAATTACAGGAGCAGCTATCCCACTGCTGCTAACATGCTAGCCGGATTTTCTAAGAGTAGCAACTTGCCTGTGGGCTTGTCCCCAAACAAACTTTTTTTATCCCATCTGTGTAATGATAGAGCATCAACGGAAACATGTTGAATATACCTTATATATGACAAGCTATGTAGTTATTTTTGCCTTTCGCCTTGAATTGATTATATGTATGATGATGGTGCCTGTTAATTTGGGGAATTCTTCGTAGTTCGTACTATCTTCATGTTTTGAAATCCAGATGCAACTCCTGCATTGGGTTTGTTTGCTTGAGAGGACAAAATGGGAATTGTTTTCAGCATCTCCGACTTTATTAGGACTGAACTTACTCTCTATATCGAGTTTATCGAAATCATTTTTGTTAATCCTAGAGTCCAAGTTGCATCCATCCAGTAAGAGGATTATGACTGCAAGTAAGAAGAGAATTCAAGGTTGGAGCAGAACTTTTCATCATAAGCAAGAAAGGCAAGTGCTATCTATTACTGGTACATTTGCATTCCAATATTGATTCCATTCTATTTCAACATAGATGTTAAGAGTTGGTATATGTTTCTTATGCAATAAAGAGAGAAAAAACTGAAGGTTGGAAATCCTCATATATAAAACAGAAAAGAATAAAGATGAAGATTGATATTGATAGTAAGCAAAATGATTTAAAAGGCAATCATACTTGGATTAGAGGTAATTAATTCGAAGAAGGCCTCTAGAATTGTCTCCGATCCACTATCGATAGAAATTTATTTAAATTTTTTTATAAAAAATTCTAGTTACTTTCTAAAATGAGAAATTTAATTTATCATTGCGGGATGAAGATGAAGACGTGAGGAAGAGCCGAGGAAAAAAAACCAATGACCTTGATCAAAGTGCCCCATTATGCCATAAAGTCCACCTCCAAAGTTGGCTTTCCTAAAACAATGTTAAACAAAAAAGAATCCAATAAAATTGAGTCAAATTTCGCCATATTACAAATTAATTTTATTTTTTTTCACGTGATTCGTCAATTCTTCGCCAAGAGTTGATGACAACAAGATTATCAACCATCTCACTAGATGTCGAATACCTGAGGCGTTCTAGTACAAAACCAGAGCATTTCGACCGTCATCTATTTTTGAACCACAAATGCTCCAGTTATGTCGGGGAGATATTTTATATGATGGAAATATTTACTTATGAAGGTTAACTTTTGAAATTGTATTTGTAGAAAACAAAAATTTAAATAAGGATAGTCAAATAGGGTTATTCTTGTTCAGTATGAGTACAAATTTACAATCCTTCTTTTGTTACTCTTATTGAATTAGTAAAAACCAATAATTTTGGTTTTTTTTTAAAAAAATCGAGAACGAAAAACAAAAACGACATAGAACAAGCCCTAAATTTTGTCTCTAGATTATAAATTCTCAATAATTCCAATCTATCGAGTACTATTCACTAAACATTTTTAAAGGTATCAATTGATTGTTGATACAGTGGTGATTGACACTGCACTTAGTAGAGAGAACACATATTCGATCATTGAACAACAATTAGGAGGAGATTGAAACCTAACTATTCAAACTGAGCTTCAAATCCAGATTAGTCTAAAGGGTGTATCGAGTGGATAAAAAAAATTTATTTCCATTAAATTATACCAACATTTTTTTCAATGTGTTTTTATAATGAGGGTATTTTAGGATTATCAAATTAAAAAGGGAAATTCCCTTTGGTAGATCTAGTTTTCGCGAGTTTTTTTAATTACATTTGATAGGCACGAGTTTTTGTAGGGTGTTTCAACCGTGAGTAAAATAAATATTGAGGGGCGGCGGTGGCTGGGCACGTAGTTTCGTATGGTGGCAGTTGGTTGTGGTGGTGGAGGAGCAGTACAATGGGGGGGACAGAAGTTTTAACGCGAATTTTCCTTATTACTTATGGTTGAAACACCCTACAAAACTCGTGCTTATCAAAGGATTAAAAAAAACTCGGTGCCTACCAAAGAGATTTGCGAAAACTGATGCTACCAACGGAAATTTCCCATTAAAAAAGGTCAATTTAGTAATTTAAAAGGTAACATAAATATTCCATATAGGCTACTAAAGCAATTGTACTAGTTCATCAGACATAACCTCCAACTTCAAGACTGAAGAGTGAAGTGAGCTCCAAATTAGGGCTTCAACTTTTTATTCCGATTTCTCGTTCTTTCTTTCTTCCGATTATCCAAGAGATGAGTTACCATGAAGTTTTGCCGCGAATGGTATGCGTTTTCCCCTCTTTTTCTTAATTTTTTTTTGAAATAAATTTTGCAATGGCTAGTAATTCATCAATTGATCATCATTAGAACATTGCAATTGTTGCATGATGGTACAATTATTCACAATAAGAAGTGTATGATTTTGGTGCTTAAAGTTTTGAATCATAAATTATGATTACTTAGTTTGAAATGGTGTTTAAAATTGAACAGCAACAATATTCTTTACCCAAAGGAGCGACAAAGACCACAAGATTCTCCTTTACGCTTGCCGGAACCTGCGACCATCAGGTGATTATTCACCCTCTTCCCTTCTTCTTTCCACTATTTTGGTACCTTTGTTTCAAGGTTTTACTGTTCACTTTGATTCTTATGGCTAATTGATATTTATACTGTATTGTGGGTTTTTGTACATTCATTGATTGGAAAGCTTCAGTTTTGCATGCAATTAGATATTGGTTATTCTTCCTAACCAGAGTGTCTGAGGGTTAGATGTGGGTAGCTGTCAATTACTGCCCGAATCGGCTGATTCGATTAAGAAAATACCTTCTACTGTTATGTTTCTTGATGGTGTGACATATTCTCACTAGGAACTAGAATTCCAAAGCAAGGGCAAATTAGTTGTTGCAATTATAGAAGATGGAGGAAGTAAGTTGAGATCCCATATCGACGTAAAATTGTTTAGTATAGAATGGATTTTATATCCATTTATGTTGTTTTGGTCATGTTTGGAATGAATTGTAAGTGTATAGAATTGGAATTATAATAAAGCTAATTTCTGGATTGCATCAAGCCATCAACATAAAAGGAAGAAGACTAAGATAAACTGTTAAAAAATATTAGAAAAAGGCACAAACTTGTAATTTAAATCGAAACACAAACCATGGAAGTAATGAATTCAATGAACCAAGGAAAAAAAAAAAAGAACAATTTGCTTATTTTGACGTTAGTGTTGTTGCCGGAATTGTTGGAGTCACTGTTCTCTATACTTCACTGGAAAAAAGTCTATCATCGCCCATCACCAAAAAATGTTGCATGATTACGGCTGTTTTATCTCAACTTTTCCCTCTCTCTAAATCAAAAACTAGGGTTTTATAGTAGAGTGGAATGGAGTTAGAATCTTATGGATGTTGGAGAGATTGGGATCCCAGGGTGATGGGGTGGAGATAGAATTCATTAGGTATGAAAAATCAACCCTAAAAACAATCAACCAAACATTGGAAAGGATGTGATAGTGTGATACCATTCCATACCATAAAAAATATCCCAAACAAACACACCCTAAGGGCCTTTGTGAGGGAGCACCTTCACTTTGATGTTTGATGTCTTTGTGGTGAACTTATAATGCTAACGAAATGACGTGTTGGTTCCACTTATAGTTCAAGTGAGATATCTAGACTTCAAGTTTGGATTTTGGGGCTAGGTCTTTCTTTTGGCTCTTTTAGTCTTTTTTCCCCTGAGCTTTGAGTTTGTATTATTGCAGCAAGATATTAGAGTACGTGCTTGTCACCTTATTAGCCCCAAATAATTGACTTGATTGGAATTTATTAGGCATGTATTTAAGTAGCAAATGGAACTTATTAATTAGGACTTACTGAATGGACCTGATTGGATATTGATTGACTTGAAGCTCACTTTTCTAAGGTGATGAAAAGACATCCTTTGTAATGCCTCTTATTGTTATCATGTGAGAGCCAATCTCTAGATTTATTCCTGGACCTAAGAGCGTCTACGATGACAAGGTACCGATTGTCTAAGGGAAATTTGGCCAAATAGCCCTGGTACCCTGGTGAGAGGTCAGTATTTAATAGCTCATGTAGTCTGTTAAAAATTTAAAATTGACTGACGTTGTTAGGTTGTAACTCATTTAACCCTTAAAAAACTCTTAAAAAATAAATAATAATTAAAAAACTCTTCTTTCTCCTTCATCTTTCAATCTTCCCTCTACCTCCTTCATCCTTCAATCTTCCCTCTACCTCCTTCATCCTTCAAACTAATTAACTCAATTAATTCAAAAAAAAAAACTCAATTAAACTACTAAATATATAATCAAATTGTAATTAAATCAATTTACTCCATGTTTGGCAAAGCTATTCTCTGAGGAAGTATTAGAACACATGCCATGTTTATAGATAAAGACCTTAAAGAACCAGAAGTAAAGACAGTGGTAGGAAGAGCGATTTCCTGGTTCAATGGTAGAAGTAAATATATAATCAAATGATGTTTGGTTGTTCAGCCCAAAGCTCCCTCCATTTGGAAGATAATATATTGGGCGCGTTAGTTTGCAGGGTTGGCAGTGGTTGTGTGGTGTGAGGAGCAGTACAGTGGGTGTGGCGACTGGAGTTTTTACGATTTTCCTTATTTTACTTTGGGTTGAAAACACCTACAAAACTCGTGCTATAAAGGATTAAAAAAACTCGGCTACCACAAAGGATTTTGCGAAAATGTGCTACAACGAAATTTCCAAATTAAAAAAGGTCAATTTAGTAATTTAAAAGGTAACATAAATATTCCTATGGCTACTAAAGCAATTGTACTAGTTCATCAGACATAATAAACCTCTCCAACCACTGAAGAGTGAAGTGAGCTCCAAATTAGGGCTTCACTTTTTATTCGGATTTCTCGTTCTTTCTTTCTTTCCGATTATCCAAGATGAGTTACCATGAAGTTTTGCCGCGAATGGTATGCGTTTTTCCCCTCTTTTTCTTAATTTTTTTTTGAAAATAAATTTTGCATTGGCTTAGTAATTCATCAATTGATCATCATTGACATTGCAATTGTTGCATGATGGTACAATTTTTCACAATAAGAAGTGTATGATTTTGGTGCTTAAAGTTTTGAATATAAATTATGATTACTTAGTTTGAAATTGTGTTTAAAATTGAACAGCAACAATATTCTTACCCATAAGGAGGACAAAGACCACAAGATTTCCTTCTTTACGCTTGCCGGAACTTGCGACCATCAGGTGATTATTCACCTCTTTCCCTTTCTCTTTCCACTATTTTGGTACCTTTGGTTTCAAGGGTTTTACTTGTTCACTTTGATTCTTATGCTAATTGATATTTATACTGTATTGTTGGGTTTTTTGTACATTCATTGATTGAAAGCTTCAGTTTTGCATGCATTGAATATTGGTTTAGTTCTTCCCTAACCAGAGTGTTCTGAGGGTTAGATGTGGGTAGCTGTCAATTACTGCCCGAATCGGCTGATTCGATTAAGAAAATACCTTCTACTGTAATGTTTTTGATGCTTGTGACATATTCTCCTCAACTAGCGCCAATAGCAAGGTCAAATTAGTTTGTTGCATTTATAGAAGATGGAGGAAGTAGTTGAGATCCCCATCGACGTAAATTTGTTTATTTTAGAATGGATTTTTATATCATTTTATGGTTTTTGGTTCATGTTTGGAATGAATTGTAAGTGTATAGAATTGGAATTATAATAGCTAATTCTGGATTGCATCAAGCCATCAACTAAAAGGAAAAGAACTAAGATAGAACTGTTAAATAAGAAACAGAGAAGGCACAAACTGTAATTTAAATCGAAAACAAACCATGGAAGTAATGAATTCAATGACCAAGAAAAAAAAAAGAACAATTTGCTTATTTTGACGTTAGTGTTGTTGCCGGAATTGTTGGAGTCACTGTATTCATCTATACTTCACATGGAAAAAAGTTTCAATTCGCGCCATATGTTAAAATATGCGCACGTGATTAACGGTGTTTTTAAGCTATGTAGTGATTATTTTGCCTTTCGCCTTGAATGTTGATTATATGTTATGCATGATGGTGCCTGGTAATTTGGGGAATTCTTCGTAGTTCGTACTATCTTCATGTTTTGAAATCGCAGATGCAACTCCTGCATTGGGTTGTTTGCTTGAGAGGACAGAAAATGGGAATTTGTTTTCAGCATCTCCGACTTTATTAGGACTGAACTTACTCTTCTATATCGAGTTTATCCGAAATCATTTTTGTTAATCCTAGAMWCCAAGTTGCATCCATCCAGTAAGAGGATTATGACTGCAAGTAAGAAGAGAATTCAAGGTTGGAGRASAACTTTTCATCARAAGCAAAGAAGCAAGTGCTATCTATTACTSTACATTTGCATTCCAATATTGATTCCARTCTATTTRAACATAGATGTTAAGAGTTGGTATATGTTTCTTATGCAATAAAGAGAGAAAACTAACTGAAGGTTYGAAATCCTCATYTYATAAAACTAGAAAAGAATGAAAYATGAAGATTGATATTTGATAGTAAGCAAAATGATTTAAAAGGCAATCATACTTGGAATTAGAGGGTAATTAAAATTCGACGAGAGGCCTCTAGAAATCGCATCCGATCTACTATCGATAGAAATTTATTTATAAAAAAAATTCTAGGTTACTTTCTAAATATGAGAAATTTAATTTATCATTGCGGATGGTAAGATGAAGACGTAGAGGAAGAGTCAAGGAAAAAAAACCAATGACCTTGATCAAAGTGCCCCCATTATGCCATAAAGTCCCCCTCAAAGTTGGCTTTCCTAAAACAATGTTAAACAAAAAAGAATCCAAATAAAATTGAGTTCAAATTTCGTCGTATCACAAATTAATTTATTATTTTTTTACGTGATTTGCCAATTTCTTCGCCAAGATCAAGGTGATGGCAACAAGATTATCACCCTAGATGTCGAATAATTGAGGCGTCTCTAGTAACAAAACCATGAGCATTCGACCGTCATTTATTTTAGAACCACAAATGCTCAAGTTATGTCGGGGAGAATCTTCTATATGAGTGAAATATTTACTTATGAGGTTTAACTTTTGATATTGTATTTGTAGAAAACAAAAATTTAAATTAAGGATAGTTAGATAGGTTTAATCTTGTTCAGTATGAGTACAAATTTACAGTCATTTCTTTTGTTACTCTTATTGAATTAGTAAAAACCAATAATTTTGGTTTTTTGTTTTAAAAAAATTGAAAACGAAAAACAAAAAACGACATAGAACGAGTGCTAAATTTTGTCTCTAGATTATAAAGTTCTCAAAAATTTCCAATCTACCGAGGTACTATTCACCAAACATTTATTAAAGGTATCAATTGATTGTTAGTGCAGTGGTGATTGAGACTGCACTTAGTAGAGAGAACACATATTCGATCCATTGAAACAACAATTAGGAGTAGATTGAAACCTAACCATTCAGAACTGAGTTTCAAATCCAGATTAGTCTAAAGGGTGTGTGGATAAAAAAAATTTATTTCCCATTTATTATAATATACCAAACATTTTTTTCAATGTGTTTTATGTGTGTTTTGAATAATGAAGGGGTATTTTAGGATTATCAAATTAAAAAGGGAAATTCTCTTTGATAGACACTAGTTTTCTCGAAATCCCTTTGGTAGACACGAGTTTTTTTTAATACATTTGATAGGCACGAGTTTTTGTAGGGTGTTTCAACCGTGAGTAAAATAAGGAATATTTGAGGGGCGGCGGTTGGNAGAAATTTAATTTATCATTGCGGATGATAAGATGAAGACGTAGAGGAAGAGCCGAGGAAAAAAAACCAATGACCTTGATCAAAGTGCCCCCATTATGCCATAAAGTCCACCTCAAAGTTGGCTTTCCTAAAACAATGTTAAACAAAAAAGAATCCAAATAAAATTGAGTTCAAATTTCGCCATATTACAAATTAATTTTATTTTTTTTTCACGTGATTCGTCAATTTCTTCGCCAAGAGTTGATGACAACAAGATTATCACCATCTCAACTAGATGTCGAATACCTGAGGCGTCTCTAGTAACAAAACCAGAGCATTCGACCGTCATCTATTTTTGAACCACAAATGCTCCAGTTATGTCGGGGAGAATATTTTATATGAGTGAAATATTTACTTATGAGGTTTAACTTTTGAAATTGTATTTGTAGAAAACAAAAATTTAAATTAAGGATAGTCAAATAGGTTTATTCTTGTTCAGTATGAGTACAAATTTACAATCCTTTCTTTTGTTACTCTTATTGAATTAGTAAAAACCAATAATTTTGGTTTTTTGTTTTAAAAAAATCGAGAACGAAAAACAAAAAACGACATAGAACYAGCCRTAAATTTTGTCTCTAGATTATAAAGTTCTCAATAATTTCCAATCTACCGAGGTACTATTCACTAAACATTTATTAAAGGTATCAATTGATTGTTGYTACAGTGGTGATTGACACTGCACTTAGTAGAGAGAACACATATTCGATCCATTGAAACAACAATTAGGAGGAGATTGAAACCTAACTATTCAGAACTGAGCTTCAAATCCAGATTAGTCTAAAGGGTGTATCGAGTGGATAAAAAAAANTATGCGTATAATTCAGGCAACATCTAGAGGAGAGGAAGGTATGACATTGTTCTTTGTCTGCTGCAATCCAAGCTGTGGTCATCGCTGGAGAGATTAACCGCCCATCTTTATGCAAAAAAAAAAAAAACTGCTTTGACCAGTTGTTCCTGACACAATGTACAATTTTAAACTCTACCYGGGCAAATTTTGGTTGTTTCATATGTACCTGTAATGTCTCGCTAACTTATTAATGTATGTTTAAAATTCATAGCTTGCATAGCAGATGCTATGAAATTTGTTGTCTAAAACCGGTGTAGCTGTGGTAGACTCTAGGCAATGCTCCTGGCAGCAGGTTTTCAATATCATCAATTCTTTAGTTTCTATTCAAGATAATGAAGAACTGTTCTTAATGGGAGCAACTGCTTTGAACTTGTGTGATCTGGATGGCTTTGTTGATTGTAGACTTTTTATTTTGAGTCTCTCATGGACCATTTTGCAAGTTGTCATACATCAACTCCATTATCTTGCCACTGGTCGAATATCACGTCTAGAGGAACCTTACATGTTTTTGACCCCAAATGACAAAGTTGTTATTGATCCTGARCTTTGATCACACCCACTTGTGCCCCTAATTGTCTCATGTCAACTGTGTCAAGGGACTTGGATCCCTACTCATCTAGACCTAAGGGATTCGGTATCCTTGCCCATTGTCTCATGGCAATTAGCACTTAGTGGTTCAGACAAAACACAAGGACGGGTAGCCTCTTTTAGCCTCATATAACCGAGTTTAGGAATGGATTGGGGAGTGAGGAGAAGGGTAGAAAGGGGATGAGAAAGCGATGAATGGATTAATCTAATATACAGTATAATATAATTAGGGGTAGAGATGGTCATGGGTCGGATCTGGGCAGGGTTTAGGTGGATTTAGATCCGACCCATGTTTTTCTGAATGGATCGATATTCGCCCCAGATCCATTGGGTCTAAAAATTTAAGATTCATACCCAGATTCGTTGGATTTAATGGTCTTGGGTCTTAAAATGGGTCTAATGGATCTTCTATTATATTATTTTTGTAAAGAAAAAATTAAACATACAAATTAGTAATATACTATGGGTTAAGTGTTAACATTATGCAAAGTAGTGATATATAGAAACTAGAGAGAGTGACTAGCTTATTAACTTTATTTTGAAAAAGCCCTAAAAATAATATAAGACATGAAAGAAATATTATATAATTTTAAATATATGAGTCTGTGGGTTGGATCTGGATCGGATCTGGGTCTCGACTAATTGGACCTAGACCCAGATCCATTTTTTTATAGCGTAGATCCAGATCTAATGGGTCTAAAAAATTCAGACCCAAACCCTTAAAAATGGACCTGGATCTTTGGATCTGGGGTGGGTCCTGGACCCATGACCATCTCTAATTAGGGGTGATAGTGATACAACACTACTTGCGAGCTATTCGAGATCGGTTCGGTCAAAGCACGATCAAAACTCGACTTGATTGAGCTCGGCTTGAGCTTGAGATCGACTCGAGATGCTAACGAGTCGAGTTGAGTAGTAATGAACTCGACTCAAAAAACTCGCGAGAAGCTTGAAAAGTCTAATCTCATTTATTATTTATGGTAAAATAACTAAATTAATATGTCTCATACTTTACAGGTGCTACATATATGAAATAGTTCGCGAGCTACTCGAGATCGACTCGATCAAAAACTTGGTCAAAGCTCGACTCAACTCGAGATCGATTCGAAATCTTAATGAGTTGAGTCGAGCTTAGTGATATTCAAGCTCGACTAGGCTCGTAAACACGCCGAAGTATAATAGTCTTTTGTTATTAACAGAGGTCAAGAAAAGGGAACCAATTAATTTTTTTTATATATATAAATATAAATACAAATAATACTCGTCAAAAAAAAAAATACAAATAATAACAATAATAAAAAAAATCTTTGCATTATAGTATAAAAATAAAATAAAATTTAAAAAAATAGAGGGAAGTCGGGCTCCCGCCTGCCTCTTGAGAGGG
>SNQN01002588.1:35633-49788 GCA_008642245.1 Bassia scoparia | reverse complement strand
TTTGGGGCACGTTGAGAGTCAATCTCATAAGGACTGTTATTATCTGTTAACTGCTATGGATTCCCACTTGTGTTTAGATCCCAGCACAATTTTCCTCTTTCGCCAGTTTTTATGCTACTATGAATGTAACCATCCTTTGTACCCTCGCAAAACCAAAGGTTAGTTAATCCTTGTTACCGCGCCATGCTGTGTTTTTATGCCCTTGGAAGTGGCCTGGTCTTCCTCGGGTTGCTTCTTCCCTACGGCTGACTCTTGGCTTTTCAGGAGATAAAATGTAAGGTGCGTTGTATGATATACCTTCTGGAAGCGGCCTCGTTCCTCAGTTAGCTTTTCCTACCGGCCCTGATACCACCTTGAGCCACTCGTTTTCGTTCACGCGAGCTAGAACAAGACATACTCCAAGAGCTTACTGTAGGAAAGTCCTTTCCCTATACAGTCTGAGCATCAGTGTAGAGAGCTTTATTCTTTAGTCGAATAGCGCGACGCGTAAATACAAGACCTCCGCTCTGACTTATGAAGCCTGCCACACTTACGAAAAGTCCAACTGGTCCGAAAAGTACAAGCATTATCCCCTACGCTGACCTTGCTTTACCGGGAGAATGTTATTGAATCTCGTATTTGACTGCTTTCCCCTCTGAACGGGCTGACCTTGCGCTTTTCGGGGAAGTTGACACGTATAAATGTAAAGTTCCGATCAGCCTACAAGCGTGCCCCTACCGTTCTCCACTCATGACAACGGTTCGCGCATATGGGAGAGAATGTGTCCCCTGCAACGCTGTCCTACCTCTTATGGCGTCTCTTGCGGGGAAGAAGTGCTTGTAGCTAACTTTTGCATGTCACAATCTCTGCCGACTTTCAACATTTTCCCGCAGATATCACTCTGCCAGCATAGAATGCCACACGTTTATTCTGATTAGCCATAAGATAGATGATCTGACCTGGATATGAATTCTGCCAGGATTCGTCAAAAACGCCTCTTCCTCAGGAACCTTTCTACGGCACTGACCTCGAGTACATTTGTCTCTCGCTAAACCAATAGTTGCGTCTGAGTAGCACTCCACTCGCCTCTATTGAAGACACACCATTTCTAGACGCGAACTTCCTGTTCCAAGTCTACCAACTTGGCACCATTTTGCAAAATTACCGAAACTAAGAGAGTTTAGTAAATTACGAATCAGAATGTCGTGTTGATATCGGCATTTATAGCATGTACCTGTATGATTGCCTCGGTACAGCGACTCATCGCAATTCCTTTCTCCAGGACTATCTCTTAGTCTTCCCCTTACCTGGACTTGACCATTTGAGATCTTTTCGTTGTTAAGAATGATTGCGTGTCGTCTGTAGCTCCGTTATAACAAGCTCGTACCTTGATGAAAGTGTGCCTCCTAACATCTTCTGACTCTAGCTCGAATGTATAGGAGATCGCCGATTACATATTAGCGTGCGTGGTTTGTTTTGCAACGGATGCCATAATGCCAATTTAGTAAGATGGTCCCTACCTCTGTTCCAGTTTGAATTACAGAACAATAACTGCATCTTCGTGGATAGCCAACCCTTAAGCTGCAATGTGTTTACTAGGCAAATTTGTGCTGTTAAATTACATAGTGTTCGTTAATAGCGTGTGTCGGTGCCAGGGATAGCATATGCCATGATGATGTATGTAAAAACTTCAATGCGCCACATCTACATTAGACTTTACACAGAACAATTTCATGCACATAAATGTTGTTCATGTCACAGCTTCTCTCATATTATCTGTCCTATTATGCCCATCGATTTTAAAGGACCTGATTTGCACATCTCTAAGCGAAAAATAATTGCTTTTTTAAGTCTACAAATCTCTTGATCATAACCTAGTCTTGTAGCGGGATTTTCACATGAGAGGTATTCTAAAAAGACAAGACGTCTCTGTCATCAGCTACAATTCCCCACACGATTGTTGTTCCCCCAACTCTATCCTAAGCAAGCAAGGCGATTGACCCTGTAAGCAATTTCGTACTTTCGCCTAATTGACGCCCTCCATTACTCTCATTGCTTTTGTATACTGAATCGACTATGTTTGTGGAGCATGGTGTACTACTATCAATTTCCCGTCTCTGTAATGGTTGTTTATGGGTGAGCCTCTACCAGCTTGATGAAGTTGGGGCCAATGGTTGATGTAGCAAATGTTTTAAGTGTCTACGACTGTGTAACTATATCTCTGTTACGCGCAAGATTGCTTGTCATGGCTCGGCTTCTAAATTCGAAGCCCTTCTACGTCTTATAGTTCCACTTTAGTGCTTTTCTTGTCATTTACTTACCATTCCACCTGGTCTGGTGTCGTGAAATCTGCGTAAGGACATGTGAGGGCCATAGAATGTCAGCCACAAGATAGTTTCTACTTAGTGCCCCCATATTTATAGTAAACTAGTGAGCTAAACTGACTTCTGCAAGTGTGGAGGAGAGTAACCTTGATGAGCATTCAGAGATGCACCAATCCGCTTTGCAATATCAATGCGATGCTTGCACGCTTGAGATATGTCTCATATCTCTGTACCAGAATTGAACATCGTGGCCTTTCAGCTTAAAGCGACAATAATCTCTTTATTTGGAATAGTTAGCACGATGAAGTATCGGAGATAGTGATTGATGACGTTCCACTCATAAGCCTTATACTTGATAGTAATAGGCTTAAGGTGTAGGAATCTCAAGAACCTACGAAGTGCTCTTAGATAGTTAAGTGTACCATAGTTATCAAGTGTAAAGATGAAAACGATAGCCCACAGTTGAGACATGCTGTGATTGGACATAGCTGATGACTTGCTTACAAACGAAATTGCGACAGTAACTCGAGATCATGTGGTTCCAGCCTCTCTCTGCTAGTATCTTGCACTTACGACACTATTTGTACTCTTTACAACTAGGGTTCGACTGAGGCAAATTGCAGACTTTCTTGCACTTCGAACAGCGCTTGAAAGTTCAGCCATAAGACGTATATTAAATGACCTCGCAGGACAAATGTTAAATAGGTTATTTGAAGCCTTGAACCTATCTATCTTGTTTCAGGTTTCAAGTTCTGAGTGTGAACCCTTTATTTCTTCTGGATCACATGCGAACATATAAGTAAAGAACATACAATCCTGACCTAATCTATTCCTTTAGCGGAGAGATACCATGAGGACGCGTTCGATAGTAATCCCGTAGATGATATTATTGTGATCACTAAGTGCCTCGCTCTCGATTAGCGAGTCTTTTACTGCTGGTCCATGTTAATAAGTGATGGTCGATAGCCTCGTGTTTGTACGAGGTTGAAAAGGCGTTTCTACATGATCCACGGTGCGAGGCGATTGTGTGCCTACATTAGTACTACAATGGATCTTCTTTTACCTTTTAATTGCTGGCTGGTGGATGAATCCTGTTGAACTCTTGCTATTTGTTGGACATCATTGACTAACAGTAGTTAATGTCTAGAAACTTGTACACTCTGCGCCACGCACACGTTGAAACTTTGAAGGATTCTCTATGTTCGCTTCTTACATGCTTTTGGCTCCAGTATACTCATTCTTCTCTATCTCTCTTTTACTGGCAACATAGTTGTTCATCTAATTTTTCCTACTGTGCTCTGCCGTGTGTGTATCCAAAGGATTATGATCTCGTCCTCAGTTCATGTGTGTACGGTTCTAGCCATGACAATGTAGCCATAGTATAAACTCTATTACAGCGGCTCCGATCACTAGATCTGCGTTGTGTTGAACACACAATTATAGGTTCACACACACGTATGCAGGATTCGACATTGCTCTTATTTATGAACCGAGAACCGAATGGAGGACAAGATGATCTCGTTTTAGTGGAGCTATGGAACGCAAAAGAGACTAGCCTCCTCTTTGTCTGCAACATGCCGATCTCATTTTGGATCTTTTTGTTCGTCTGCTGAAGTGCATTCAGAATTTTAAATCAACTATGATGTTTATGGCGATTTACGACATAATTAAGTTAAGACAAGATCACAACGAACTATCTGACTGGAGCTTAAAGAGGGAGTAGAATAAAAAAAGCATAGACAACTTTTTCATGCATGACTAAAGAAAAAGGATCCATTGATTACATCTATTATCGCAGCGTGGCTTAACTCTTGATCGAACTTCGCGGGACATTATCCTAAATCTCTTAAATGCATCCTATGACTACGATCACCTGGACAAAGGAGAACCAGAGGCATAAAACAAATCAGAGTCTCATGGATAAATAGTTACTTTAAACATCTTTCCCAGAATCATGCGAATCCTCTCTTCATCTACTCATAAGCCTAACTAAAGCGTCACTCACGCTAACTCATTACTCTAACATCGTGAGAGATTTGTTAAGCTTCAAAGCAAGGTCTGATGTCCAGCACCAAGTTCGTCTTATCGTCGTATCATCACTTTCGCAATTCGTCTGTGATGACCTTTGCGAATGTACAGGCACTGGACTGTAATCCTCGTCACGTTTAATGGCACATAGATATGAATATCTTCTCGTCATTTCAATCGTGTCTATTCGAGGAGTATGTGCTAAAAATGATTAAGGTCATCTCTGTTGACCGCCAACTCTCTATCTTCTCTTCAACAATGTTTTTCGCGCTGCGAACGCGACGCCCAGGCAACCTTGAGTAGAGCTTAAGAATTTGGTTAAGTGGAGGGTCCCCTCCATCTTATGAATCCAGGGGTACCTATAACAATTTCACACTACAAAAAGGTCAAAGAGACGGTGGTTAAAAAAGGTAAAAGAGACCGCAAAACAACCGCTCTCTAAGCTAAACTCTTAGGTAGGAGCAAAGCACACTCCTGCTCTATTTTCATTTTTCTAGGTTCTTATGTAGAGTTATATGTTAATTGTGGAAGACCCCTCTGCCGTTCCACTAACTTACCCCGCCTTTTTCGTGTCTGTTTTATATGCTGGAGTTATCATAGCTATCTCGGGAAGAAGCTCGTTGCTGAGCTACCATGGAATAGATCTTTACCCTGTATGCTTTGCCTCTCTTAACGTGTTATGAGTATAATGTTATGTGACGTGTCTTCCCAAAGTAGCTAATTTCTTTCTCAGAAGTGATATAATATTAAGACCACTTCAGACCAATAATCGGAGACTCCCGAAGGAAAGGGGAAATTGTACGTGCTTGAGAAACCGGATACCAACTGGACAGATGTCAATCCTATAAAAGTTACACATAGATAAAGAGGTCCTCATATCCTCTTTAATATCTTGTAAACTCGAAAGTAGACTCACGCTATGCATGTGTCGGCTTAAGATACACACGCACCCAGTTACACCGCGCGTATCTCGCGCTGAAATGAACCAATCCATATTCTATATGGCAGTTGGTTGCAAGTGTTTCAAAATGGCAAAGGCGTCAAGAGGAAGGAACTGCGTATCTGAAAGTCTATTTTTGACTAAACAATTATTAAAAAAAACTTATTTACAGAGTCGAAGGTCTTTATATATGAGAGTATCTATAATCCTTTACATTATAAAACCTTAAACATTATTCCAAGGCGAAAAATCTCCGCTCTGATAGCTGTAACCAAAAACATCCTTTGAATATCCTTAGTCTCTCTCAAAAACAGATGTTGAAAGCCGTACGCTACTCTGGCTCAAGAATACGAGTAATCCTCCTTTCTTCTATGCTGGACTCAAGCTAAATATATTCACGTGGAGGACTCGCAATCTCTCGTCAAGGTTTTCAAAAGGAACAGTAATCATAGCGCTCGATCTTTAATGTAATGGATCTGGAAGGTGAACGAGTTAGTGTAGTCTTGGATTGGCCGAGGCCTCAATGATAACATCTATCTCTAGGAAATCACTCACGCAATACTAGTACAGACAGAGACAACGAGACATACATAGAAGACAAGGTTACTATCACCCACTATAGACATTTAACAAAAAATATATAAAAACCCATAAGTGAACCATTCCTGGTCATACCCAAAAAAATAACAATGAATGGATGCAATTGAGTGACCAAATATTCAGTCTCACTAAAATTTCTAATCTAGGTACATACTTTAAACCATCAGAACTTAGAGAGCTGACATTACTGAATGTAAGGTGACCCTTTCGTTTTTTGTCATCTTCTAGAATCATTAATACAACTATTACTTTATTTCTTGATACTTCAATAGATACCCGAAAAGAACCATACCAAAAATACAACTCAATTGCGAGAATTATAAACCATGTCACTATTAATGACTCTGGCAGTTAGGGCTATCAATATGCATCTAAATCTGTAGATGAACTGTAAGAGTTTAAAGGTCCAAATACCACATGTGAGTCTCTAACACACACACCAAATGCTAAATGGTACAAACACACCATTCAAGTCATGCGTTCTCTACCCTAGTAGTCAAGGTCAAATAGACTATATGTTCAAAAAAAGTCCGTAGACGTTTCCTGACTCTAATGGACAGAAAAACTAAAAAATCCAAATTAAAGGACCAGAGACAACATAAACTCCTACATGAAAACTAGGTCTAGCAGAACTAAAATGTACAAGCAGAGATCCAAACATATAATCAGATCAACACTATGGAGCTATGAATATAGGACGCACATGATTAAACTAAAAGTAACAGACCTATACTTATATCTGAAAGAATTCCTAAAGAGTCAAAAATACACCTTAGATAACCTGCTACATATTGGACTTAGGACCCAAACAATGAGCCATCGCATCTATCTAATCTACACTATCGACTGTATGAGATTTTTTATGAAAGCAAGTCAACTATCCGAACAAATTCTAAAGGTCTAAGTTTCTCAGCAGAAGAGAAACACACAAAAAATAATAAAACTAGATACTCACAAAACATTCACAACAAAAAAACATCAGGCATCCTTGTCCTAGTTTATTCTCTACAATATAGAAAATCTCCACTTGCAATTATTAGCAAAGAATGAAAACGGCCCAAAAAAAGATAAACTCGCACATTATTGCTACACGACATGAAAAATAAAAATACATCATTCCATTTACAGAATACACGCGTCATGAGCAAACACAAACCGCGAATGGCGGGATAGGTACGTAATGTAACACATAAATAAGACCAATTACTAGACAAGCAGAATACTTAATATAACCAACATGCAAAGCCAACCATGAGTAAAGTTATCCCACCTTCAACTCCGAGTCTAACAGATATCATACACAGATCCAATCTCATTAACTTCCTAACAACAAAAAAACAATAGCGTAACTATACGCAATAAGAGTAGAACCAACACAAAACTGGATAAAAGAACACCTAAGCGTGCAACTCTCAACATTTATCTGATCGAAAATTAAAAAGCGTATCACCTTAGCAAACATAGCAAAAACATTTCCCAAAATTAACAGATATGCTCTATGAAAAACACAAACGCGAAATTGCGTATTGTGCTCGATGCACATGATCCACCAATTCAAGAATGACACAATACACGGGAGATTATCTCCCAAGCGAGACAGTCTCGAACTCATATTTGATTATTATATATAGCAGCAGACGAAAGCGCAGCCACCACTGTGAGAAATAAGAAGTTGAAAATTGAAATGGAAAAATAATTATTACTTTATTTGTGAGATGAGAGAGAGGAGAGGAGAGGAGAGAGAAAGATAAAATGAGTGAGTTGTAGGTTGGGAGAAGATGTTGTTTTTAATATAGAGAGAGAATTAACTGCGTGTGAGGACAGAATCAAGATATATGAGGAATTGTAGGAGGGTAGTCATTGATACAATAACGTGTTAGTTGTGTTGTTGCACTAGAAATAGTCAATTGAATTTTTGGGCCCACTAGGATTAAAGAGACCGGTTTTATCTTAAAACCGGTTTCTTTGTTAAATTTGTGGGTCCCTAGCACAAAAACATCCCAATTTAAGAGATGTGTTATTAATAACCGGTCTCTTAGATCCATCTAAGAGACCGGTTTTCATGAATATCCGGTCTCTTAACWTAAGAGACCGGTTTTCATACACCACCGGTCTCTTAAAACTGGTGCCTAATCCAATTTTTGTAGTAGTGATTGTAAGCGGAAATACAATCAATTACACTAAWCCTGATTGGGAGTTTTACTCCCTTGGCGTATGTAGGTAGAGTGACCTCTCCGATGGTACTATGCATTATACCTAATTTTCCTAAGAGGTCAAATACAGCTAAAAAACCATCACCAACTTCAGGTAGCCTAGTACTATCAGCTTCCAGGTTACGGGTACCTTCCAGCTGTCAATAGGAGAAAAAGTCAAAGAACGGTTCCTAAGTTCAAGGAGTCCAAGTATAAGCTCAACAAACTTCCCACGTGCCTAAGAAAGTGGAGAGCAAGTCAGATGTCAGCAGTACATGTCGTCATATATGCTTTCTATCTTCCAGCAGTCAGTTACAACAACATGCCCAAATTTTGACGAAGCTGTGCAAGGTACACCCSACAAATTTTATTTCTAGCTGCACGAAGCTAAGGACGTGAGTTTAGGGCTGAAATTATATACACGACTCCCTTAGACCAATCAAAGAAGCTGAGCATGTTCAAACACGTTGTCCTAGAAGTGGGTCCGAGATTCCAACTTCAACTTCCTTAATATTCGGAAGAAATTACAGCTACCGTCAGCTATAAATAGAGACATTCTGCTCACAAAATTACACACGGTCGTTCCTCTGTTTGTCCTTAGTATTTCCTATAGTTTTCATAGCATAATTCTAAGTCATTACCAAATGATTGTATTTATAATCAAACAAGCATTCTTGACAAATATATTGGATTGGTAAACTCAAAGCCACCCGCGGTTTTTACCCTTAATCCTGCGGTTTTCCGCGTCACCATCTCTGGTGTTCTTCTCTCTCTTTCCCTATTTCCATTTCGCATTTTACTTTATTTCATTATATCGAACGCACCTAGTCTAGTTATAGCGTTACCAACTTAAGTCTCACATAGCGTACAAATTTTTGCATAAAAAATTTGGCGCCCATTGTGGGGCTATAGCTAGATTACCATTTTCCATTCCCATTTGAACTCCAAAAAAACAAATAGTTACGATGGCATCCGAAGGTAGCTAGAAGGATATGGAAGAATTGAATGCTCACTTGTTGCAAACCAAAGAAGACCTAAGGAAATGTGTTGACGAAAATCATAAGCTTGCTGCCGAAACCAAGAGGCTCGCTGAAGAATCCCAATCGGGTAAAAATTCTCTAGCTAGCACRTGTAAAGAGCTAGCCGAGTCAGCTAAGAGAAACAAGAGGAAAAACGTAAGCGATAATTTAATGTTTTCAAATCTATCTGAAGAAGAACATCCATTAAGCGGTTTTGAAGATCGAGACGATCAAGACMCAAATTCTAAGAAAATTGCCATCTTAGAGGCCCGAAATAAGAAAATCCTCAAGTTGTTGTCAAAGCTACCTAGAATGCCTACCCCTTTTGCCATTTAAGCTAGAGACGGCTACGCTCAATCCCCCTTTGTAGATGATATAGCTAAATATTCTCGAGGAAGCTGAATATTCCCCCTATGCCTAAGTTGTATGATGGGACAACTTATTCAGTCGAGGACGTACCCAAGTATAAGAAAAGAATATGACAGCTCTCCATCCCGTTCAATCTAGTGGAAGCCGTAATGTGCAGGTCTTTCGGCGCAACTTTCGCTGGACCTGCTCTCCAGTGCTAATTAACCTGAAGCCAAGTTCGGTAGCTAATTTTTTTAACCTTTTTAATATGTTTTATAACTGTACAGGCTTCAGGGCAAAACCCAGACCTGCTCCAGGGGGTACAATTTAAGGGCGGCTCTGTTTGTTTGGTAGAATGGAATTATTGGTTTTGCATATTGTGAGTATGCTTCGAGTTATGTGTTTATACTCGAAATGAGTAAAGGAAGTCACCACCGCACTTCTTTTGAGAAGTAGCGGAACCTTTTTTTGCCTTTCCTATAATTGCATAAAGCAAGGCGAAGGTCTGGATTAGGGGACAAGAGTAAGGGTGAAGTAGTGCATAACATCCCCCTGCATCTAGGGGCCTCTACTCAGTTATTGAGAGTTCATTGTCCRAAAGACAACAACAAAAAAATTTCCGTTTTAAACTCTAAGCATGCAAAGTTAATAGGCGGGTTATTTAACAGTATACTACGCAAATGGTGTATAATTAGTTGTGGCATGTGTTGTTAATTCCGTATTCTAGGAGCCTAACGCTGATTGTCCATAGTTATCTTATTAGGCGTGAAACACGAAACTTGCAGGTCTTTGTTAAAGCATATTATAGGTGTGAGACAAGGCATGAGCACTTGGTACGACGAATTGAAAGATTATGCCTTCAGATTGCTTTATTGAATTGTCGAATTGTTATTAAGTACAATATTACATGCATTACATAGAAAGATCGAAATTCTAAACAAGCATGCAAAAGGGGGTTTAGAAATTGAGACGCCTCAATCCAACATCGCACACATGAATTTGTTGTAAGTACCAAGGCGTCAGTCTCAGACCCTCAAGGAACCTTGTCGTACCTGTTGGACCTTTCGAAAACCCTAGTCTATCACGAAAGAGTGTTTGAATGTCGTGGTACTAGGGTGCTATGAGAAGGTGACGATGTTAGCGCAAGTGTGAGGAGACAGTTTTCAAGTTGTTCTTAAGTCCGAAAAGATCAGAAAATTGTACTTTGAAATGAGGTGAGTGGGCTCTCTACCTTATAAGCAAGGAGTCGAGAAATTGGCACCATAATAGGTAAAGTTGGGCGTAATTATGCCTTGCTTGATAGGCGAGATCGTGAGGAAACTAACATTGACGATAATCATTAGTTAATTATACTAACGCAGATTTTAATACGATTGCTGGCTGATTTTATTGCGATTCATTCACCGGGATATTTGGCTAATCGGCCTGCCTCTACTTAAATCCGTTTATGAAAAAAAAATCGAGATTCGTGATACACCTAAATGGTCTCCCAAAATGAGTATCAATGATGAACGCATACCACATGTGCGACATGAATTCGAACTCGAAACATACCAATGAACTCGCTAAAGAAGCGACAACTATGTGAAGTCACACCGAAATTATGTAGTCAAAGGTCAAATACGAGCCAAAAATATTTTCTTTCGTTTCTCGTATAATCTCAAAGGTTTCAAATAAGTTACACTGCGCATTCTCATGCTTGTTATTTTTCATTTCACCCATTTCGTCAATTTTTTCTTAAATTCGCCAGTATTTTTAAATTATTTTTCTGAATTTTCTATGATTTTCTATGAATTGCATATTACAAAACATTAAATATACGCAAAACGCGAATATACATAATTAATCAGCAAAATACGTGAAATTTTCTAGAATCTCCTGAAATATCTTTCTTGCGAAAGGAGGCATCTAGAATAATCCGCAATCTCAGAAAATGAGAATCATGGCAAGAAATTACTCCTGATTGAATATTTAGGTTTTTGAAAAAGAATATATACTAGTGGCCTGCGCTATTATATCGCAGAGGCCTGCGTATTACGCAGCCTCTTTGGAGCGTACTATAACGCAGCCCAACCTGCGTATTACGCTCCCTTTTCTTCCTTCGGTGGCCTATAAAAATAACTTTGCCTCGACTTCGAAGGGGACTTTACTTATCTTTACGACTAAGCATATTCGGCTCAGTTCTTACAGTATTCACGTTCTCTCTCTCTCATTCCCACAACATCTTTCAAAAACAACGTACAATACAGACACTTCTGCATCTTTTCGATTCGTTTTGACGAAGCGAAAACAAGGTTTAATTCTGAGATTACTCACCTATAACTCTCTTTCATTTTCTTTTAACTGCTTAACATTTCTGAGTTTTTAATTTATGTACACAATGTGAAACGAACTTTTTGAATCCCTTCATGTAAAATAGTAGGATTGTCATTCATGTTCAAAATCGTTTTTGTTAACAAATTATTATATATCATAATTACCTTGTCAATTACTAACGATGTTCTTGGTCTTAATTAGCAGATTCGATAAAGGACGTCGCTACTCTTTAGTTTTTATTTTAAACAATTTGTGTATGCAGAGACAAGGTTGAGAAGGATATACATTAGCAGTTATTATGCTTAACTAACATTGGTTTCATGTTCGTCTGTATATATCATCCACACTTGTATTTATTGCTTAAACAAGACCGAAATTTATGCTGTAATCACATTAAAGTCAGATAATATTGGACGACCGGTTTTTAGCACTGTTTACTTGACTAATAATCAAAGGATGGCACTTTCATGTTAGAGTTCTTTGTATTGTAATAGATAGCACACACTCTAGTATGCTTTAGGGCTAGTACGCTAATTAAGTGCTAATATGTAAGTTTGTGCATCAATAACGCGTTTGTAATAGGAATTGCAATGAGAACGAGTAGAGGCCGCTACATGTCGGGCGATTGGGTTACTAGACAGATCTCGTACCATGTCCCTACGAACCCACGAAACTGGTTATCTTGATTGCGACGGTGGGGCTGTATTAATTTGGCCCAAGTTTCGGGCGTCCGTGAATAACTTAAGGCACGGTGGCGCTTCCCTTACTCGACAACTCTTCCCACCAACGCACTCTACGTGGGTTCGTTGGCTCAAGCCCACGCAAAACACACTGCGATTGATAGCCCAGACGTCCCCGCAATCCGAGGCGGGCCACGTACAATTTGGGACTTCACTGGGGAATAACACCGTTAGTGATTGGTAGACTTGAAAGCTCATCGGTAATCCCACATTCACGTTTATGATATTTTGGCATTGTTGCATGTTGCCCCTACGCATACAAGCACAACTTAGGCACTCCTGGTCCTTCGATATGGGCATGTTTATGCTGAGACTACCATAGGGGGGATACTTACCTTGGTTCATGTGTTAAGACTGCATGTTAACAAGTCCTATCCTGCCCATGACCGCAGTTGGGTGGCACTGTGTTATCTGATGCGTTGCATTAAGGGTATTCTTGGCCAATAACATCGCTATGCTATGCGGTGAATATACTGGACCAAGTCTAACTTTTAGGCATGGTACCTTTTTACTTACAGTTCCGACCATTAGTGCTCCCAGAACTGGACCCTAGGTGGTTTGAACTCATAAATCATGTTATGTGGTTRTTTTGAACGTGCATATGTGACTTAGGACTCTTAGCCTTGCATGTATTGGACTTAACGCATCACATGAGCATATAGATCATGATCGTCTTTAGTTAGACATAGGATTCAACATGCATTGCATATTGCATCATCATTTTGTAAAAGGTCATTCTTTTTCCAAAAATAAAAAAATAAAATCAAAAAAAATAAATAAATATAAAATAAAATAAAATAAAATAAAAATAAAAAAGGGGAAAAGGATGACCATGCATTCATGTAGGTTTGCATTAGGTTCATACATAGACGGTCATGTTAGGACATGCATGAGTCTTTGAGTGAAGTGAAGCACCAATTAATCTACAGTCTTGTTATATGGCAGAATTCAACATTGAGCACCCCGTTTAAACTCGCAAGGCTAATCAAAGGTTAGTTCGGGAACAAGTCAGCTACTCCGACAGCCCATCTCCGCAAAGGCAACCGTTTCAAAAGCCACCGAAGTCTAGACTATCTCAATCATTCACCATGGGCGACGAACAGGCTAAGAGAATGGAAGAACTCGCTGACACTGTGGCAAACTTAGCCAAGATGGTGGAAAACCTCGCTGCCAGCTATTCCTCCACTGCCATGGCTAGAAACATGGAGAAAATGATCCAAAGACACATGGATGGGGCGACTTACTATGAAAACGCTGAGAATGAGATCTCCCCTGCTGCCAAGCTCCCAGACAAGTTCTCAGCAAATGATCTCCCACAATTCAAGCCTACTGACGATCCCCGTTTCCACCTCAAGGCCTTTAAGGCCACCTTGTCTCTCAAGGGGGTCGATTTTGCTTTCTATCCGAAGGTCTTTCCACTATCACTTGCACYTGTGTGTCAAAAATGGTTTTTCTCCTTGTCAGAGAAGGAGACTGAAACTTGGGAAGATGTTGCCCTTGCTTTTATGGCTCGTTACAAGGGRAACATTCAAACTCAAACTTCTTCTCGCGAACTTGAAATTCTGAAACAAGGCGAGAAAGAGGGATTTACTGCTTTCCTCTCTAAATGGAAAGAAGCTGCTGCACAACTGGTTCATGCGTCCCCTGAAGTTGAAATGGTGAAAGTTTT
>SNQN01002588.1:0-30402 GCA_008642245.1 Bassia scoparia | reverse complement strand
CAAACCAAGATACAAGAATTCATCTTCGCTATCTGCTTAGATACTTTCGAATAAGGTCTACCACATTGTATTGCCTATACACCTTCACTTCTCCTTGGCCGTTTTCAGCCTGGGGTATCGATATAATTGGAAAGATTACCCCTCCAGGACAAGGTGGGCACGAGTTCATTCTAGTCGCCATCGATTATTTCACAAAATGGGTAGAGGCAGCCTCCTATGCGACCCTTCAAGCTAAACATGTGGCAAAGTTCATTGAGACAAATATTGTTTGTCGCTTTGGAGTGCCACATGAAATCATTAGCGACAATGGAACTCACTTSCAGAAAAAGTGTGCGGATTTGATCGCCAAGTACAAGATTCAACATCATCGGTCCTCCCCGTATCGGCCACAAACCAATGGAGCCGTCGAAGCAGCAAATAAGAACATAAAAACGATCATCACTAAAATTACTGAAACTTATAAAGATTGGCCTCACAAGCTCCATTTTGCTCTTTGGGTGTATCGAACCTCAATAAGGACCTCCACGGGATACACTCCTTTTTCTTTGGTGTATGGCACCGAAGCAGTTCAACCAATTGAATTGGAGGTCCCATAACTTCGCATATTGCTCGAAAGTAAGGTCCCCGAAGCCGAGTGGGTCCGTGCCAGATACGATGAGCTCGTACTTTTGGATGAAAAACGTCTCACCGCCTTAAACAATGTGCAAGTCTACCAACAAAGAATCACAAAGCATTTCAATAAGGGTGTCAAGCCTCGTAATATTAAGGAAGGTGACTTGGTTTTGAAAGCATTGAGGAAAAACGTCTTCGACCCTCGTGGCAAATTTCGTCCAAATTGGGCAGGACCCTACATAGTCAAGAATATCTTATCTGGAGGAGCCGTGCGATTAATAGAWATGAATGGCGATGAGTTCGCAAGCCTCACCAACCTGGATCAACTCAAGAAATACTACATCTAGGCGCAACAAAAACTTTAAATCTACCCTTTCTGCAACCTTTTGAACTACGAGAGGCCTGATTCCATATTGGATACGTAGGCAACTTCTTTGAAGTGCGGCCCCATTAATAATATTCCCCCCATTTTCCATCCCTKTTCTTTGCTCATGTAATTCATAAATGTAAATAACAAAAGGATGTAAATAATTTTAAAGCAAATAAAAATAGTTGATTGTATTCAAGTTTTATTTGAGTTCACATCAAACAAAGTAAATAAAATATAAAATGGCACGCAGGCCTGCAATAAAAGCTAAAGAAATAAAGCAGTCAATCTTTCTTCTCTTTGTCCATCCACTGGCACTTGCTTCCTTGTTCATCTCACTTACACTTTCCTCTTATCCACCCCCTTGCACTCGCTTCTTATAATAAGTCTTCCTCGACCTTTCTTCTCTTGGGCAATATCCTTTCTCGAGCATTGGGCCTTGTATTTCCTTGGTCCCTCTCATTCAGTGGGTACGTCGACTTCCAACCAGGTGCAGTCCGTGGTCCAATCTGTCCCTTTGACTGCGCTATGCAGTGAGTTTTCTCCGGAACGCTTAGGGTTAGGACAAAGGCAATCTTCAACCCAAAGGCGTCCTCTAATTCGTTCTCTCTCCGCAGCCTATGGTAGTATGCGAGCCCGTCGCCGTGGTTGCATGTCATCCACTTTTGTTAGAAACGCGAAGTGTCGCAGTCACGACATCTCAAAATCCTGAATACTCAGCTTAGAGGGCAACTCAAAAGTCAACCACTCTTCAAAAACGCTTAGACAATGGAGTGATTTGCGAGGCCTGCGAGTATTACGATCTGGAGATGACTTGTATTCCTCCATACTGACGCATTAGCGACAGTGAAAATAGAAAGTCCCACGCCCGCAGAGACCACTAATAGTCAAGCCCTCCTCGTTCATCTGATTTCATCATTCTCTGATACGCGCACCATGGAAGCAACCCACCTATCACAGCTTCTCACTCGCAAATGAGTGTTGAAAAAATTTGTGACTCAGTGAGGGGGGGAATCTTGAATACATACCGGTCTCGCGATGTTTTGACTTAGAAAAGATGCTTGGAACTCACAAAAGTTGGAATACGTGAGGTCATACTCGGAACTATTGAGCAAAGGACAAATAAAGGGGCAAAAATATTCTTTTATTTATTTTAATTATTTTTCTATTTTTGTTTTTTTAAATAATTATATTGGTGATCTCTATATTTCACTTTTCATCACTCTTCACATTTTTCTGAGCTCACCAGTATTTTTAGATTATTTTTCTGATTTTTCTATATTTTTCTATGATTTTTAAGTTTTATAACGCAGAAAATCAAAAAAATAAAAAATACACAAAAAATACCCGGAAATACGTGGAACCTTCTAGAACACTCTAGAACTCCTTGCTTGGAGGCAAGGTGTCTAGGTGCGTCGAATCAAAGCGAATCAAGGCAAATCGTATTATGGAAATAAGATCGGAGGAAATCGCAAATACGCGGAGAATAATCGGACGTATATACGCAGAGCCTGCGTATATACGCTCTACTGCGTATAACGCAGGTCTCTGCGTATATAACGCAGGATTTTTCCTCCTCGCCCTATAAATACGTGCTTTGCTCATTTCGACACACACGTCTATTCAACTTCACGTCCTAAACTTGCGTATTCACACTCTCACCTCTCATACACTTCTAAACACATACATTCTTCGAGTTCTAAGCATCAATTCTGTTTCGATCCAACGAGATAACAAGGTTTATCTTCTGAGATTACTCACCTACCAACTCTCTTTCTTTTCTTTTACTTAAATATTATTATACGAGTTCTAATTTAATTACAAAATGTAGAAACTCACTTTAATTCTTCATGTAAATATGTAGGATTGTTATTCATGTTTCAATTCGTTTTTCGTTAACATTTTTATAATTATCATACTGTCAATTTATTCATTTCATATCTTATTGTCAGTATAACTGTTTCTTTGTTTTGATTAGCAATTCGATCAAGGCGTACTTTTTAGTTTACTTTAAACTATTGTGTTTTTGCAGATACAAGGTGAGAAGGATAATTTACATATTAGCTTATAACCTTTGTTTTCATGTTTCGTTTGACATAGTTCTATCACATCTTGTATATATTGCTTAACAAGAAACCGAAATTATGTATCACATTAAATCAGATTAATCTGGACGACCGGTTTTAGGCACCTTTTAATATTAATAACGAAATGCGATCCCTTGTCTTTAGAGTCTTTGTTTTGTATAATAGTAACCCACTTAGTAATCTTTAGGGTTAGTACGCTTCTAAGGTGCAAAAATGTAAGTTATGTGCATCCAATAACGTGATGAATGGAATTGCAAGAGACCGAGTAGAGGCCGCACATGGCGGCGAATTGGGTTACAGATTTGATTCGTACCATGTCCCGAACCCACGACTGGTTACTGGATCGAACGTGGGGCCATTAATTTGGCACAACGTTTCGGCCGTCCGTGAATAACCTTTATTAGGCACGGTGGCGACTCCCCTTACTCGACAACACTACCCAACGCACTCACGTGCGGTTCCGTGGCTCAAGCCACGCAAAGCACCGATGTAGTACCAAGCCGCGCGCCCTGCTATACCGGGGGGTACGGCCCACGTCTACAATTGCGATCTCACTGGGGATAATCATCGTTAGGTGAAGTGGACAGACTGAAAGTCTCGTAATTCCATCACACGCTTATTGGATTTTGCCATTTTGGCATGTGACTTTCGAATAAGGTCGCGACCTTCAGGCACCTTGGTTCATCTGAGGCCTAGTTCTATGCTCGAGGACACCTAAGAGGGGATACTACCTTGGCTGATGTGTCTAATTGATCGTAACATGGCATAAGGCAAGTCCTACCCGCCCATTGCCGTGCGTGCACGTGTTACGATGCGTGGTATAAGGGTAACTCTTGGCCCTCAACTACGCTGAAAAGTGGTGAAATTGGACAAGCTCCAGTAACTGTTAGGCGTGGTAAAACTCTCTGATACTAAAACCACTAGTTGACCTTGTCATCACGTGTCTGTATATATGTGCATGTATGGGTCTAAGCCATTGTACAGTTTTAGACCTACAACTACAACATTTCATATAGTATGGTCATCTTTAGTTCACATCATGCATTCATAGCCCATAGTGACTTTGTTGACTCCGGTCCTAGTCTGTGACATAGTTCCACTAGGACTTTGTCCTTCATACTTTCACACTTTAGTCCATCAAAGATTTGAAACTTAGGTCTTGACTTTGACTATCTAAGGGTAGTAGACACCTAAATGGTGTCTCCCCAAAAGATAATCAGTGATAAACATAACCGCGTCTCGCGATTTTTCGACTTGAAAAGATGCTTTGAATCACAAAAGTTGAAAATACGATGGGCATACTCGCGAACTATTGAGCAAAGGACAAAAAAGGGGTATAAACATATTTTCTTTATTTATTTTAATTATTTTGTTCTATTTCTATTTTTTTAGATTTTTTATAAATCCAAAGTTTATGATTGGTATGCTCCAGTATTTTTACATTATTTTACTTAATTTTTCTACACATTTTTCTATGATTTTTATAAGTTTTTAATACGCAGAAAATACAAAAAATACAAAATACACAAAATACTCCGGAATAACGTGGAACCTTCTAGAAACACTCTAGAACTCCTTGCTTGGAGAGCAAGGGTGTCTAGGTGCGTCGAATCAAGGGAAATCACGAAATAAAATCGGAGGAAATCAAAATATTTCGAGTTTTGGAAAAAAAATATACGCAGAGAAGCTTGCGTATATACGCAGAAGCCTGGTGATACGCGCCCCTGTATATACGCCGGCTAATTGTCGTATATACGACTCATTTGGCGTATATACGCCAGGACCTTGCGTATAGAAGTGACCAATTTTCTGCCGTAATGCAGGCCATGCGTTATTACTAGCGTCACGCTCTACCTGGATCGCTCATCCTAAGTAAACGCAGGGTTTTCTGCCTCGTTTTTTTTGCCCTCGTGCTTATAAATACTCCCTGCCTTGCTCATTCGGAAGCGACTTTGCATCATTGCGACACGTTACGAACTGAAATCTCACAATGTTCCATGCGTATTTCTCAATCACTCTCACTCTCATCAAACACTAAACGACATTCGTTCTTAGATTCTAAGCAATCGATTCGTGTTCGAATCAAACAAGCGAAATAGGGATAAATCTGAGATTACTCAACAAACATCCTTTTTACTCTAATTAATTCCTTTTGTCTTTTTAATTTGATAATTTTTATTGAGTTTAATTCAATAAGCAATGTAGAAACTCACTTTAATTTGTTTCTGTAAATATGTAAGGATTTCTTATTGTTTTCAATTGTTTCCATTTTTCTTTGGTTTTGTCAGTTCATTATTATCATATGTTATTGTCAATACTAACATGTTTGCTTTTCTATTAGCAATTCATCGAAAGGCGATCCTTTAGTTTTTCTTTAACATTTGTGTTTGCAGTGACAAGGTGAGAAGGACACATAATATTATATGCTACTAACCTTTGTTTTCATGTTCTGTATATATATCTTTCATCACACTTGTATATATTGTTTAAACAAGACCGGAATTTAATCGTTGTCAATTAAAGTCAGATAATCAATGGACGACCGTTTTCTAAGCACCTTATTAACATTGACTAACAATCAAGTGATCGCCTTGTCCATTTAGAAGTCTTGTTTGTGTATAATGACAACTACCTAATAATATAATTAGGTGCGCTTTCAAGATCAATTCCAATAGGCTCTTTGAATTCATTGTTATGATTATGGAACTACATGAGACGAGTAGAGGCCGGCTACATGCGGGCGAATTGGGTTACAGATCTCATATCCGTACATGTCCCGAACCCCACTTGGTTACTGGACTTGTGTGGGGCCATAATTTGGCACCAATGTTTTGGGCGTCCGTGAATAACCTATATAGGCACGGTGGCGATCCCCTCAATTCGACACCACCCAACGCATTCACATGCGGATTCCATGGCTCAACTCCATGACACTGAAGCTGAGGTCAGCCCCCTACAGGCGGCGAATGCCTATAAGGTAGGCAACATGACTTTAACCTTAGACGAAGACCGGAAATTAATTCGTATCCATAAGTCATGATAATCCTCGGACGACGGTTTTCTAGGCACCTTGTTTAATAAATACATAAGCAATCGCCTTGTCCGTTATAGAAAATAAGTTGTTTGTGTATAATTAGTAAACCCACTTAGTAATCTTAGGTTAGTAGCTTCTAAGGGTGCTAAAAATGTAAAGTTGATGTGCAGTCCAATAATCGTGATAATGGAATTCAATGAGAACCATAGTAGAGGCGCACAGATGCGGGCGAATTGGGTCACAGATTGATTCGTTACGCATGTCCCCGACCGACGACTGGTTACTATTGAACGTGGGGCAATGTATTTGCACAACGTTTCGGGCGTCGGAATAACTTTCTAGGCATCGTGGGCGATTCCTCCTACTCAGACAACTACTACCCCAACGCACTCAGTGCGGGATCCGTGCTCAAGCCCCGCAAAAGCACCGATGTGAGCAAGCCACCGCCCGCTATACGCCTGAGGGCGTACGGCCCACGTTCCTACACCAACTCGTCTTCAACATGACAAGTAGACCTTTGCGAGTACAGTAGCTTTTAGTATTATACGATTCCATGTTCTCAGGAGGCATAATCAAAGATAAGCGCTCCATCAACCATATCTGTCAAGAAAAATAAATATTTAAACACTAGAAATACAGGGAATTACTACTTTAATTAAAAAAATTAAAGAATGTAATTATACCTGCAAAATATGAGGACAAGTCAAAGGCGCATTGTAAGGATCTCGTTCCAAGTCGTCTAGTGCGAGCAACATCTCCCCGCAACACAGTAAAGAGGGTGAACGAACAACCTCACATTGCTCAACAACAGAAATAACAGAAGCAAGACCAAAATTTTCCGACTTTTGAGGGAAGAGATAATGACAAAATAGGCAAAAAATAAGGGCTCTTCTCCTATGGGCGTCACTAATCCTACCCATTGTTCTAAAGTGGTCGATTAATCTCAATAAATCGACTTCATGGCCATAAACAATGTCAGACACATTACGCTTCTCAAGCCCCATGAAATTTTCAAAAAATTGATAAAAGAATTCAGATAAATCAGGGGCACAAGGAGGATGATCTATGGGCCAACCAATAATAGCATTAATTTCTTCAGGCAATGGTGTAATTTCATTATTGTTAAAGCGGAAGGAATGAGTACGAGGATTCCAAAATTTTATGGCAGCATGTAAAAAAGCAATATCAATTTTCACAAACCTGAACGTYAGAAAAACGCTRCAATGATGGTCACGAATGTCACCTTTRACTGTGTTAGACAGATCACGTACCCATGCATCAAGAGCAGGACCAACCTTGCGAGCCATGTTTGATGAGACTGGGAGAAATAAAGTGTTTAAGGTTTGTAGTAAAAAGGGACAAGAGAACGGTTTTCGAGGTGAACAAGTCCAATAAACCACGTCTACATTTATAATGCAACGCAAAATCGAGCCAACACCTTAAAATTTTGAGCGTATATGCGCAAAATTGGAGCGTATGTACGCAGAAACAGAGCGTATATACGCTCCCAAGCTGCGTATATACACTCCCAAGCTGCGTATATACGCTTCTCGGCTGCGTATAAACGCAGCCTTGATCCACAGAGCAACATTCCATAAAAATTTTTGGAAAGTACATGAGCATATGGCGTATATACGCTGCAAAGGTTCGTATATACGCTCCTCTACAGCGTATATACGCTCCAAACTCACAACTTCGGATGGTTTTCAATCAATTTCGGGGTAATTTTTGCCTACTTTCAGCCGTATTTGCAAGTTCGGGGGGGCGAATTGTTGTATTCTGTTAATATATGGTGCTTTCACTGCGACTCAAATGTATAGTAGGATGGTCATTTTTTATTTTCTTTTTTCGGGAGGAAGTCGGTACCTCCAATGTATACTAGAGACATGTGCATACATTCAAGCATAAATACAAACACATACATGCATTCATACATAATTGCATAACATACAACCCATAGTTCCAAATAGATGTAWATTGCAAGGCTAAGTTAGTCCTAAGTGTCCTTGGTCTACTAAGGTACACCTCCGGCTCCGACAACATCTCATGGGTTCACAAAGTTAGTCCGGTTACCGCACTAGAAGAAGACATTGCGGAACGCTAGCCCATAAGCATACATTACACAAACGGATTTAGAATAAAGTTCTAAGGCTATTGTGTAGTGGAAACTCACATACATAAGCGAAGCATTACGTGACTAAGCTTCGGGAACGAAATTTCAAAGTGTACAAGAACAAATGGTTGTAGCAAATATCATTTGCAAAGCCATCAAAGAAAACTTGGGGGCTACTTCACACRTCATCTTGGGGGCTCCAGAAATTCCGCACATGCACATCTTGGGATTCTTAAGCCAAACTTTCGAATTAGAGCATGGTGAAAACAAGAAATGAGATTCTACATAAGGCCTTAATTGGGAAAAACATTTCAGAAAGCATTCAAAACAACATCCAAGGCTATAAGCCGTTCTTTTTCAACTACCATACACACATGGCATATGGCATTCATCACTATACGCGATCGTTGCTACACGCGACATTCTTCCTAAAAAGCCGAGGTCAGCCGTAGGGAAGGTTTCCTGAGGAACGAGGCGCTTCCAAAGGGAATTTTTATCATCACTTACAACTCACGCCTAACGGCATTCGGCTAACCGCCGATTTGTTGGTCAGAACCACTTCTCCCCCGGAAAAGGCCAAGTGTCAGGCCTAGGGGGAAAATTTCCGAAGAAGACGGCAGTTTCCGACGGAACTTTACTTACCTTCTTCCGAGAACCCAGCAGTCAGCCTCGTAGGGAAAGGGCATCTACATACTTCTTTTTCCCGAAACCCAAGGGTGCAGCCATAGGAAAGCTAACCTGAGGAACGAGGCGCTTCCCGAGTATTCAACTTCACCTCATTTTTCCCTATAAAAAAGACCTGTCAGCTCACGCTAGGAGAAGGATCTTGAGGGGAACCGAAGGACGCTCCGACGAGCTCGCATCATCATTTTCCTTGAACAAGCCAAGTCGCCGATAGGGAGAAAGCGCGCCGAGAGATCATAGGCGCTTCCAGGCATCACATTATTTCTTTTCCCAAACAGCAAGGTCACCCGTTAGGAAAGACTACGGCAGGAACGGAGCGCTTCCGAGAGGTATTCATCACCTTATATTCTTCCTGAAAAAGCCAAGTCAGCCATAGGGAAGTCTCTGAAGAACACGCTTTCGGACAGAGTTGCATCATCATTTTCTCCTGAAAAAAGCCAGGTCAGCCGTAGGGAGAAGCCGCCCGAGGATCCAGGCGCTTTCAAGGCATAAACGCATGCGAGCGGGCTAACAGGTCAAAATAACCTTTGTTTTGCAGGTTCCGGCGAAAAGGGTAACTCAGGGCGCAGAACGTCTTGATTGCTCTCCGTCCCGAATCGATATACTTGTGTTTCGTCTTACGAGCTTTTCGTCTCTCCAAACTCAGTCAAATGGGGCTTCTGTAGACACCCTAAATGTTCTCCCCAAATGAGTATCAATGATGAAATACCACATGTCGTCGATTTCATTAACTCGAAAATACGCAATTGACTCGTAAAGAAGCTCGAAAATATGTGAAGTCACACTCGGAAATTATAGTCAAGTCAAATACGGGCAAAATATTTTCTTTGTTTTCTCGTTAATCTCAAGGTTTTCAAAAAGTTCGCTGGCATTCCATGCTTTTTTTTTTCATCGCGTTCTCACATTTTTCTGAATCGCCAGTATTTTTTAAATTATTTTTCTTATTTTTCATAATTTCTATGAATTTTGCATATATTTACTAAAATTAAAAATACGCAGAATACGCAGAAAATTACTCATAAATAATCAGAAAAATCGTAGTGGAATGTTTAGAATCTCCTAGAAATAAATTTCATTGCGAAAGGGGAGACGTCTAAATAATCCCAATCTCAGAAAATCGAGCATTGGCAAAGAATTATTCCGAATGCAAATATTTTCGGATTTTTTTGGAAAAAATAATACGTAGTGGGGCCTGCGTAATACGCAAAGATAAGAGCCTGTATATACGCTCCTAGGAGCATATTACATAGGAAGCTGCGTATATACGGCAGCCCTTGGAGCGTATATATAGCACCCACCTGCGTATATACGCTCATTTTTTCGTCCTTTCGTGCTATAATACCACTTTGCCTCCGACTTCGAGAGGGGACTTTTCTCTACGACCTAAGCATATCGGTCAGTTTCTACACTTTACATTCTCTTCTTTTCATTCTCAAAATTCTTACCACAATAACACAAAATACCGAGGCTTTGCATCTTTTCGATTCGTTTTGACAAGCAAAACAAGGTTTAATTCTGAGATTACTCACCTATAACTCTCTTCATTTCTTTTAACTTGATTAACTATTATACGGTTTTAATTTAATTACACAATGTAGAACCGACTCTTGATCCTTTCATGTAAATATATGTACGGATTGTTCATTCATGTTTTTTAATTGTTTTTGCTAACAAATTATTTATTCCATTTATTTCATTTACCTATCGTTTAATTGTCTATAACATCTTTTCTTTGTCTTTGATTAGGCAATTCGAATCAAGGACGTTCTTTCTTAGTTACTTTACGAATATTGTGTATTTGTCAAGACCAAGGTTGAGAAGGATACACATTATACATTATTATGCTTACTAACCATTGTTTTCATGTTTCGTTTCATATATTCATCACATTGTATATTCTTAACAACAATATGCTTACCAAGCGAATTATTTGCGGTATCAAAATTAAAGTCATGAATATCATCCGGAGACCGGGTTGCTAAGCCCACTTGTTCCATATACTAAACTAACAACAAGGATCGGCTTGTCATTGTAAGCGTCTTCGTTTGTATCAATTTAGGACTCCCCAGTTATAATTTTTAGGGCTTAGTGCCGCTAATAGAATTGCAGAATATGTACGTTTTGTGCATCCCATTAAATTGTTTTGGAATGGGAATTACAATGGACCGAGTGAGGCACTACTGCGGCGGGATTGGGGTTTATATTTAATCCGTTACGCATGTCCCCTGGAACCCGACTGGGTTATGATTGTGCGTGGAGCCATTGTTTTGCACCAACGTTTCGGGCGTTCCGTGAATAACCTTATATAGGCACGGTGGTGACTCCCTTCTCGACAACACTTTCCCCAACGCACTCACGTGCGGGTTCCTGGCTCAAGCACAGAACACACAAACGACGGTAGGCCCAAGCCCCGCAGGGACGGCCACGACCTACAATTGCGGCACTTCACTGGGGATAATAACCGTTAGTGGGAACTGCGGATTGGAGGGTTCTTCCATATATAGGCAAGGGTCGAAATCGGCCAAAATGAGGGAAGTCTTGGGCGTAATTATGCCCAAAGTTGGGCGCAATGGCGCCCAACACTTACCATAATTTGGCCGTTTTGCCTTGCCTTGCCTTGGATAGCGAGATCGTGATGAAATAAAACCGAGATAAAATCATATAAAATATACGCATGACATTATACTATTGCGGCTGATTTTATTGCGATTTTCGGGATATTTTGCTGATTCGCCTTGCCTCGAATAGTTAGATCGTAATGAAATAAGATCTAGATAAAATCATATAAAATATATGCATGGTTTTATATGATTCAAGCTGATTTTATTGCAATGCTTGGGATATTTGGCTTCCTCGGGAAGCTTGTCTCGAGGAAAAATATCCCGGGATGGTCCGCTTTGCTCGGTTTTTTGCGTTTTTGCTTAAGAAATTCGTAAATATGAAACCATAAATCGAAAAATGATGGAAAAATATGTAAAAATTCCTTATAAAAAATAGTGTGTTGTGTTTAAATTTCATGAATTTTGGAATTGTTTTCATAATTTAATTTAATTATCGCAAAATTAATTAAATTGTTGAAAATTCCAAAAATTGCTAAAAATGCTTAGAAAAATTCTRAAAAAATAAGAAAAATTCTAGAAAAATGTCTAAAAATAAMTTAAAATTATTMGAAAATTAAAAATTACTTTTTGAGGTGCTAAATTCCTGGAAGAGGTTCTCGGTGTACAGGAATTTGCCTTTTTTAGGGCTTGTTAAGGTCCTAGCTCTTTGGATTTGACTTATGTGTTGCGAGGGGTGTCTTATCAACGGTCGTTTTTGGGCTAAGGACAAGACAAAGGTAGGCATCTACTACAACTAATTTGTAAGTAGCAGGACCATGAAAAAGCAGTCAAGCGACTTACATTGCATTACCCAAGAAGAAGGGGAAACTATTCGAAGCTATCTGAAAAGGTTCAACGAAGAGATGCTAACTATCAAGGACTTGGATACTCCTATTGACATAGAAGCATTTCGAAGAGGTTTGATTTATCGTTCGAGATTATATTACGATCTAACCAGGTACCCATGTTCCACCTTCGAAGAAGTTCAAAACCAGGGCCACAACAGAGATTCGAGTCCAAGAAGATCAAGCATCCCAAGAACCTGTCGCCTAGCTGCGCCAGGTTGCCCAACAGCACCAGGTAGCCATGGTAAATCAGGTAGCCTACCTGCGTCAGGTARCGAAGCTGTAACCCAAAAACTACAATGCCCCTTGTCTGAGTATTATCAATTTTATATTTAAGTTGCTAAAGTTTATTTGTTTTCAATTGTTGGTCTTGAACATTTATTTAGAACATTTTGTAGTCTTACTTAAGTTACCGCATGTTAATAATCTAAAGTGCACTCGTTTGAATGCATGAAGATTTGCCCAGAGAATGTCATACTTGATTTATATTACATTTGTCCTACACCATGTTACAACAAGACGATTTCATTTCGTTAAGGTAGCTTACCACTTGACAAAAGCCACATGCGCTAGCCTAAGTGGCGAGAACGCCAGCCAACGGCTACCACACCAAACTCATTACAGGTTCAATCACCAGGTTCCAAGGTTCAATTCACAAGGTTCCATAGGTTATCACCAGTTCCTACAGAGTTCAATCACCGGGTTTCTACAGGTCGAGCCACCAGGTTCATCAGGTTCAAGCACCAGGTTCAAGTGTCACAAGGACCAAGGCTATTAAACTCCAGCTAAGGGTCACAGGCACAAGGTCCAATGACGGCCAGACTATGAAGGCATGCCATAATCAACGCCAAAGCACAACGTTTGTTATGGCCATAAATTAAGCATGAATTCTAAAGCAAACAAACTAAGGCATTGAGACCTAGCGTCGACTACCTAAGTATACAATGTGACTATGAGATAGTACTCCAATTGAATGCACATTCAATCCACTTGAACTACTCGTTCTAACTAGCTACGATTAACACAAGTTATTAAGTTGTTTGTTGCTAACGGTTACGTAAAGCTGCATCGCTACATATAGGTCAAGTATGGCATGTGTTGATATAAAAACAAAACTAAAAGCAAAAACATATTGAAAAAACATATGGTTTGAAAACTTCCAAGGCGACCAAGACGTCAGATCTACGAGCAACGCCTGGGCTCAAAGTCGAACGTGAAGTTCATTTTCCTAATCTTCAACAATGCTTCGATTAGAAAATGAGGGCTAATTGTTATGCCCATTTCCCTATGAGGTCAATACGCTTCAAAAGAATCACCAGCTTTGGTAGCCAGTAATATCAGCTTCCAAGTTACCGGATACCTTTTAGCTGTCAACAGGAGACAAGTCAAAAAACGGTCCTAAGTTCAAGGAGTCCAAGTCTATGCTCAAACAAACTTCCCACGTGTCTAAGAAAGTTAGAGAGCAAGTTAGAAGTCAGCAGTACATGTCGTCATAATGCTTCCTATATCCAAACAATCAGTTACAACAACAGCCAATTTCTAGGAGTTGCACCAGGTACACCCCACGAACTTATTTTAGCTGCAAAAAGCTGAGTACGTGGAGTTTTAGGGCTAAAAATACTACACGAACTCCCTTTAGGACCAGTCAAAGAGAGTAGTGTATTGTAGACTGAAAATGTGTCTCCCCAAATGAGTAATCCGTGATGAAACATACCGCGTCTCGCGGTTTGTTTCGAATCAGCAAAGATGCTTTGAATTCACAAAAGTTGGAAAATCGCAAGTCTACTACGGAAAATATTGAGCAAAAGGTCAAAGGCAAGGCAAAATATTTTCTTTCGGTTTTCTCAAAGGTTTTCAAAGGTTTTCAAAGAGGCGATTCTTCCATGCTTTTTTGAATCTTCATGGTCTCAGAATTTTTTTCTGATCCCAGTATTTTAATTTTTTTCTGATTTTTTCCTATGATTGTTTATGGATTTGCCAATGTTTCAATCGAAAATACGTAGAATACATTGAAATAATTAGAAAAATACCCGAATTACGTGGAACCTTCTAAACATTCTAGAAACCCTTGCTTGGAGAGCAAGGGGTGTCTAGGTGCGTTCGAAAATAAGAGAAATCACGCGAATAAAATCGGAGGGAAATCCAAAATCATTTCGGTTTTTTGGAAAAATACTATACGAAAAATGCATTGAAACGTATATACGCAAATGGATGAGCCGTATATAGGCTCATCGGAGCGTATAATACGCTTCACCAGGGACAGCGTATATTACGTCATATTTATACACAATTTCAAAAATTAATTGGGAAGGTGAGGCAGCGTATATACGCTGTATCATTGGCGTATTACGCAGGGAAGCACGTATATACGTCATTACAGCGTATATATACAAAAGGGTTTTCTTTGGCTCAATAATTGCCTCGTTGCCTATAATTTAACCCTCTTGCTTGCCTAGTCCGAGACCACGCTTTTCACCCTTCACCACGAACTTCATATCTGCAATACGCATACTTCGATCTCTTCTCGTCCGAAACACTTTAACCACATACAACATTCGTTTAAATTCAAAACAGCATCGAATTTCTTTCGAATCAAAACGCCGTAACAAAAAGGTTGAATTTGAGATATTCACCATAAATCTCTCTCACTTTCTTTTAACTATTGAATAAACCATTGTTATGTTTTATATAATTAAACACAATGTAAGAAAACTTCATGTTAAAACCTTGTATTCATGTTTAAATATGTTAGGGTTTTCAACAAATATTTGAAGGTTTTCATGTTTTTGGTTTTCTTTCATTATTATCTCATTTGTCAATTATAACAATCTTTATTTTTGTATAGCAATTTCACAAGGCGAAAGATCATTCGGCTGCGTTTTATCCAGGACTTAACAGATGTTTTCTTGTTTTTGGTAAGCATTCAGGAAAGGATTCGTTTTCATTGTGTTTTACAAACTAACTTTCTTGTTTTCTTTGCAGATCTTAGGGTTAAATGAGTTGGCATATACTTGAAGTTTCACCTTTACTATTTTGCCTATTGTATTGATTGTATAACTTTGTATATTTTTTGCTAAACAAAAGACCGTGGAATTATGTGATCACTTTAAATAGATTAACTATGGACAAAAACCTGTTTTAGGCCACCGTTTTAACGATTAATTACACAATGGGTTCACAATTTTCTAAGGTTAGGTAGTCGTTGTGCATAATAGTAACACACTTCATAGTTAATTTTAGGTTAGTTCGCTTCTACAGGTGCTAAAAAAAACGTTAGTTATTGGCATGCAATAATCCAGACTGCAATGGAAATTGACAATTGCAGACTTGAATAGAGGCCGCTACCATTGGCGGGCGAATTGGCGTTACAGATCTGATTCGTACCCATGTTCGCACCACGGACTTGTCTTACTTGATTAAGTGGGGCCATGATCTTGGCACCAATGTTTTCGGCTCCGTGAACTAACCTTTCTAGGCACGGTTGGCGACTCCCTCATTCGACAACAACAAACACCCAAGCATCAGTGCGGGATTCCGTGGGGCTCAAAGCCCCGCAAAAGACCTCGATTGTCAGTACCAAGTCGCGCGCTACCCGCTAAAGACGCTGAGGGCGCGGCCCACTCCACCAATTTGGCGATTCCTGGATGAATCACGCTTAGGTGAAGTGGACGACTTGAAAAGTCCTCAGTATTCCCATCGATCATGTTATTGGAATTTGTGTTTTTGCATTTTGGCATGTGACCCTTCGGCGCATAAGTCACAACTCTAGCACCTTGGTCTCAATTATGGGCTGTTTCTAACTATGCTCGAGAACTACATCTGCACTAATGGGGAGAACACTACCTTGTTGTCAATGTGGTTAACTCTGATCGCATCTGTCGCGCCTTCCAACTGTCAGCTCCCAACTATCCGCCCATCGCCGTAAAGTGTACACGGTTTACTGATAGCGTGTGCATTAAAGAACATATTCTTTGGGCGCATACAATCGCTACATTGCATAGTGGTGAAAACTGGGCCCAAGCTCTACTTTTAGGCATGGTACATCTTTGGACTTAAACCAGAGTCCGACCATCAAGTACTCGAGAAACTGGACCTGGGTTGGTTTGAAGCTCATAAATCATGTTTGTGTGGTTACTTTGCATGTGATATGTGATTAGGCACTCTTAGCTGTCGTATTAGACTAAAACTCACATAACGCATATAGATCATGATCGTCTTTAGTTAGACTAGGTTCAAGCCATACATTGATATTACATCCATCCTTTTGTAAAAGGTCTCTTTTTTCCCAAAAAAAAGGAAAAAGAAAAAGAATAAAAAAGAAAAAGAAAAAAAGAAAGCAAAAAAATCGAAAAAAATACACCAAGGGGAAAGGATGACCATGGCTTCATATAGTTTTTGCAATTAGGATCTCATGCATTATAGGAACAGACGGTCTCGTAGGAATGCATGAGTCTTTGAGTCAAGTGAAGCATCAATTAATGCCGTCGTCTTTGTTACTTGGCCAGAATTCAACATTGAGCCCCCGTTTGGATTCGCAAGGCTAATCAAAGACTAGTTCGAGACGTAGTCAGTCACTCACGATCCTCCTCCGCGAAAGGACCTTTTCAGAGTCCACAAGTCCTAGATCATTCTCCATCATTCACCATGAGCCGAGAACACGTTAGGAAGATGGGATGAGCTCGTGAATGTGGCAAACTTACAAGATGGTGGAACAATCTCACGGCAATCTTTTCTGCTGCCATCGCTAAGAACCTGGAGAAGATGTTCAAAAGACAAATTGGATGGGCATACTTACTATGAACGAACACTGAGAACGAGATCTCCCTGCCTGCAAACTCACTGAAAGTTTTCAGCCATGATCTCCCTCAATTCAAGCCTACTGACGATCCCCGGTTTCCATCTCAAGGCTTTTAAGGCTACGCTTGTCTCTCAAGGGGGTCGACTATGCTTCTAACCCCGAAGGTCTTTCCACTCTCGCTTGCACACTGTGTGCCAGAAATGGTTCTTCTCCTTGGTCTGAAAGGAGACTGAAACTTGTTGGGAGGATGTTGCCTTTGCTTTATGACGTTTCAAAGTGAACATTCAAAGTCAAACCTCTTCTCGTGAACTTGCAATCCTGAAACAGGCGAGAAAGAGGGATTTACTGCATTCCTCTCTAGATGGAAAGAGGCTGCTGCACACTGGTTCATCCCTCCGATCTCTGAAGTTGAAATGGTGAAAGTTTTCATATCGAACTTGCAACAAGATTACAGAATCATTCTTCGCTATCTGGGCTAGATACTTTCGATAAGGTTACCACAATTGGTATTGGCATTGAGGATGACTTATTGGAAGACACCAGTTCTAAGCACTACACAAACCGAAAGGAACAAACAACAAGAAGAACAATGGCTGGTTCTTCAAATAATGTTTCCTGCACTGCAAGCTACCTGGTTTCCCAAGGAATCAGTTAATTAGTGTCCTAGGCGTGAGTATTTCCAATGGGCTGACTTCACTCAGCACACTTGAACGCTTCAAAAAAGGGAAGCTTACACTATTGGGCCCTCAGATCTCCCAGAGGACAAAAAAGGTGGAAGTTGGAATCCAAGACGCTATTGCAAATACGCATCAAGGTAGAGGCCACAACAACTGAGGACTGTTTTTAGCTAAGGATAGCGATCCAAGACATGGTAGGGATGAAGGCTCCCACTTCCACCAGCGTGCAAAAAAGCGAACATGCACATCAACCTCCTTACTAATTCATGATCTCGTTGATGAAGGAAACACTTTTGACCCTACTGTCTCATCTATCAGTAGGTCAAGCTGTCAATGTTCATCTACTCTTAATGACACTTCTGTTATGGGCTTATGGGAACACGAGCGATGGACGATACTATGAAGGCGTCCCGCGAACTATCAGCCAATGACAGGCAGAAGATCCTTGAAGAAGATTCACCTGGATCAGAATTCTCAATGTGTCAGCCAGAGCGATGTGCATGTAACTCACAAGGAGTGGGTTCGTGTTCCTGACGTCACTCCCCAGATGACACTGTTCTACTCAAGTCATCCAACCCAAGAAGAGGAATCCAATTATCAAAGCACTCAGAAAACTAAAGGCGAACTGAACGTTTGGCATTGATCGTCACTTGAAGAGTCACGCGTTGAGGCTTCCTGCAAAGCTCTGCACTGAAATCAATGTCTCGAGCGAGACAACTCCTGAATGGGTTGGTCAACTTATAACAACCACGCTGTCTTCCTCCTTATGTCGTTTTTTGACGATGATCTGCCTCCTGAGGGGCCCCATCACATGGCCCTTCACCTCACTGTGGTTGTAGGCAGTTCAACATTCCAATGACTTTGGTGGACAATGGATCATGCCATCAATGTTTGCCTTTGGAGAACTGCTCAAAAGCTTGGGAAATCGCAATTGTATGATCTTCAAGCTATACTCAAACCATTACGTGTCTTACGACAATTCGAGAAGGCTCTTGAATCATCATGGTTCAACATTGCTAGCTGGACCAATTGAAAAAAGGGTGAAGTTTCATGTGATGGATTGTCAAAACTTCATTCAATCTATGCTTGGACGTCTTGGCTGATGAACTAGGCGCTTGTCCTGCCTCTCTACATCGAGTCAAGTTCTTACTGTCATGGCGGCTCCGGTAACTATCGTGCGTCTCCATTTGAAAATTCAAGCATAGGGAAGTTACCACGTTACAAGTCGCAGCACGACAATGAGGATGGGAACTTTGGGGTTCTTTTCGACTGGCTGTGAATGACGAATCCCTTATGACTGTTGCCAATCTTACTACCATGCTATACTGAAGAGACAAGGATACTTCCTGGATGGCTTAGGATCCAACAGGGAGCCTCTTCATCCTCTCTTCGATCTTCAAAAGAATGACAAGTTCGGGCTGGGATACTCTCCCTACCAAACGAGAGATAAGGGGCAAGCACTGAAAATATGCTCTTGAAGCAGATGAGCTTAATAATGGGTCCAACACATCGCCCTTACGCGCTTACGTCTCAATGGTTATTTATGCGAGATGGGAGATTTCCGAGCTTTGACTTCCTGAACGCTCTCCTAACTGCTAATGGCAAAAAAGTATCCAGGATGAGGTCTTTCAGGACTGTGACTTATTGAAGATGGTTAATGACCCTGTCAAGAAATGCCAACCCTGTTGACGATCACTTGGGCTTGGTCTACTCTTTGGTATGGAAAAGGAAGAGGAAGAGCTACTGTTCAAAAGTGGGAGCTACGAGTCCTCGACCCAACTAAACTGATTACCTCTGCACTGACATGGTTCGGGATGGCGCAAACCTTGAAGATCACTGCAACCTGAGGCCCGGCAGTTCATTTCACTGCTGGATCGAAGGGACCAATTGTTTGAGGATCTGAGTCTGAGGAAAGGTTGCTAGTCTGAGTCGCGTCCTTAAGTTTAGGGGAGTCTAGTGTAGCAAGGTAAGGACGGTCATGTGGAACCCAATAACCTGTTTTGGAGTCCTATAATGTTCCTGCTCTTCTGAGGCTTCTTGCTTTCGATGTAAATTGATTTCTGAATTTCATAAGACTATGCCTTTCGCTTCTTCCTGTCTTTTCTCTCCCTTAATTGACTGCTTTAAATTCTGACGCTTCTATGAACAAAACGATGATGAACTTATAAAAGCAATGGAAAACATGAGCAAAGAAACCCATCATTGAAGACACCGAAGTAATCAACATTTCCACAATGATGAGCCACCAATGGTAAAGATGGTTCAGCCTTACTGCACGAAGAAAGGGAAAGTTAGTCCAGACTCTCAAAGATACAAGGGATAGTGGTTCGCATGGTCTTACCTGAGCATGCCAAGGGATGATCCAGAGATTGCCGAACATAGCCATACATATAATTGAAGGGGCAAAACTGTTAAGCAGAAACAAGAAAGAATGAAACTGATATAAGCCTCAAGATTGAAGAGAGGTATCAGCAGTTAGAGGCAGGTTTCATTAGACGTGCATTACCCGATGGATTGCCAATATGCCGTCATGAAAGAAGGATGGAAGAGTCCGAATGTGTGTCTGATTTCGCGATCTTAACAAGCAAGCCAAAGGATATTACTTTACACACATAGACTTGGTGGATAACACTGCAAATCAGCTTTGTTTATCCTTCATGGATGGATATGCAGGGTATATATCAAGTAAAGATGGCTTTAAAAGGACATGGAGAAAACAACCTTCATCACTGCCATGGGGAACATATTGCTCAACAGTAATGCCTTCGGTTGAAAAACGCCGGGCACCTATACGGGATATCCGCTGCACTACCCTTCTGCATGACATGATGCATAGGAAGTGGAAGTATAGTTGATGCACATGATTCAGTGGAAGGCAAAGGAGACAGAATCACAACGGTCTTAAGAAAGTTCTTCGAGAGGCTTCGCAATACAAGATGAGACTCAATCACAAAAGTGTGCTTCGCAGTTACTCCTGGAAAGCTTCTTGGGTATGTCATTAGCAGCGAGGCTCGAAATGATCCTTCAAAAATCAAAGCCATTCAATGTCCTTGAACCAATCAAACGAAAAGAGATTCGAAGATTTTGGGACGTCTTCAATACATCAGCAGTCATTCCAAACTCACTTATGGTGTGTGAACCATTTCAATCGAGCTTAAGAAGGAGAACCATAAGCTTGGGACGATGAATGTCAACAGGCTTTTGAAAGGTGATCGAGTATCTTCAACCTCTAGTTCTCTTACACAGTTCCGCTTACATTACGGCTCTACCTTACTGTACCAACAGCTGCTGCGGATCAGCAATGCTTCTCACGAAGCAATGGGAAGGAAAACTGCATATATTATTTGAGTAAAAGTTCCTTTGCCAATATGAGACGAGGTTATTCAAATACGGAGAAGTTTTGCCTCGGCATTGGTTTCGGGCGACCAAAAGCATCGCGGCATTTATCTTCTTAACCCACACGTCCAATTGTCTCGAAAGCTGATCCAGTTGAGTATCCTTGGAAAACCTTCCTAGGAGTGGAACGCTATCAAGATGGGTGGTTTATGCTTTCGAATTTGATCTCAAGTATGTATCCCAAGAGGCATCAAGGGAAGATCGTTTCCTGAATTTCCTAGCAATCGCTGGAGAAGCAGAGCAAAAGAATTTCTGATTCCCTGAGAGGATTATTGATGACTGAAGACGGGGCTTGGTGTTTATACTTTGATGGATGCGTCAAACAAAAAGGATGCGGTGTGGCATACTTCTGGTTCGCGAGAAGAGCACACGCCGATTTCCGTAAAGCTAGACTTCAATGTTACGAAACACGCAGCTGAATATGAGGCCTGCATCATTGGTTAGTCAGCCATACGCATCTCGGAGTTGAGAAGTTGAGGGTAATAACGGGGACTCTTCCTGATCACAATCGATCTCTGGGAATGGAAAGTCAGAAGTGAGAGTTTGGCCCTTTATCAAGCACATTTAGGACAATTGACAACAATTTTCAAGAAATAGAGTATACTACCTCCGCGAGACGACACCATTTGAGACGCTGTTGGGCTAAGTTTGCTTCGATGATCACATCCCCAACTCCTAACCCATATGCCATTAGTCATCGAAAGGCGGCAAACCCAGCTCATGTAATGCTTAGGAGATGAGAAAAGAGCATTCGTCCAGTGAGGGGACGAGCCTTGGTATTCACATATTTGAAGTTCTTGCGAAACAATGAATACCCTCCCAAGCCTCGAAAAGACAAACAGCCCTAAGGCTTGGCATCAACTATGTGCTACACGAAGGGGAACTGCCAGGGCTATCACGTCGCCTCATTGCTTTGCATTCCTCAAGAGAAGCAAAGTGATCATGGACAACGTGATAGGGCGTGATGTGGCACGCATATGAGTGGAAAAATGTTGGCGGTAAAAATTTCACCTTGGTTTATTATGGATAACCATGGAAAGGATGGCACGGCTATGTCAAGAATGCGACACGTGCCAAAAGAATGCAACCTTGCAGATGTACCTCCATCCTGCTATAATAACTTCACTTCCCCTTGGCATTTTTTCACATGGGGCATTTGACATAATTGGAAAGATTCCCTCCAGGACAAGGTGGCATGAATTGTCTTAGTCGCCTCGACTATTTCACTAAATGGGTGGAGGCAGCTCCTATGGCTACTCTTCAAAGCCAAAATGTGGCAAAATTCATTGAGAATATTGTTTGTCGCTTTAGGGGGCCACAGTGAAATCATTTAGCGACAACGGCACACATTTCCAGAAAGAGGTGCGCTGAGGTTGTTGCCAAGTATAAAATTCAGCTATCGGTCTCCCGTTCGGCCGCAAACAACGGAGCTGTAAGAGGCAGCGAACAAGAATGTACAAGCTCATCAGCAAATGATGAACACTTATAAGGATTGGCCGACAAGCTCCACTTTTCGCTCTTTATGGGGATATGAACTTCAAATTCGGACCCCACGGGATACGACCCGTACTCACTTGTTTATGGAACAGAAGCTGTTCAATCAATTGAATTAGAGGTTCCATCACACGCATTTCTGCTCCGAAAGCAAAGTCCGAGGCCGAGTGGGTCGCGCTAGGATTGACGACCACTTTTTGGATGGAGGCGCCTTGGCCGGCTTAAACAATGTGAACATTATCAACAAAGGATCACGAGGCATTTCAATAAGGTGTTAAGCCTCGTACCATCAAGGAAGGTGCTTGGTTGTTGAAAGCATTAGGAAAAATGTTTTACCCTCGCGGAAGTTCCGTCCAAATTGGCAGGTCCCCTACCATAGTCAGAACATTCTACTGGGAGGGGCCGTAGGTTGAAATAGATATGAATGGCGACGAGTTTGCAGCCCTCACATGGAACAATTAAACGAAATACTACATTTTTAAGTCCTTAAAAAGCCTTGACCTACTTCCACCTAGCACATGAAACGTACGAGAGGCCTGATTCCACATTGGACTAGTAGGCAACTTCTTTTTGAAGTGCGGCCATTAATAATACCTCCCCATTTTCCTTTGCTCATGTAATTCAAAAGGCAAGAGAAACAGCAATAATGTAATAATTGTAAGCAAAAAGCGTTTGTTTTAATTAATTTTAATGAAGTTCATATAACATAAGTGCTAATTAAGATACTATGGGCACGCAGGCTGCATAAAGCTAAAGAAATAAAGCAGTCAATTTTTTTCCTCCTTGTCCTTCACTGCATTTGCTTCTTTGTCCATCTCATTCGCGTTCCTTTTCCCTCCACTTGTGCGTCTTTGTCATAAGTTTTCCCAACTTTCTTTTCTTTGGCATAGGTCTTTTTCTGAGCCTTTGGTCTTGGATTTCCTTGACTTTCCTCATTAGTGGGCCTGTCGACTCCAAACAGGTGCAGTTCGTGGTCCAAGTCGTCCTTGACCGAGTTAGCAGTATTTTCTTTTCCGAGCACGTTAAGGGTTAGGACATTTAAGGCCATCTTATCGTCCAATTAGGTCGGTTTCTTCTTAAGTTGTTTCTCCGCAAGCCTATGGCGCAGACGTCGGTTGGTTGCAGTCATCACTTCTTATAGAAACGCGAAGTGTTCGCATCACGCCATCAAGATCAATTTACCCTCCAGCTAGGACGGGCAAGCCAAAATCCACCCACTCTTCAAGGAACGCTAAGCAATTGAGTATTTGGAGTGCTACGAGTATCGACGATGCTGGGGATGATTGTTTCCTGCATACTGACGCATAAACAGACAGGCAAAATAGAAAGTCAAGGCCCGCAGACACTATAGCAAGCCTCTCATCATCCGATGTAATCATTCTCTGAATACGCCACATGGAACAACCAGCTAATCATTTATTAGCTTCTCCACTGCGCAAAGTATCGTAACCCAACTGTCCTCAGAACGTGACAAATACGACTTTTGCGAGTACAGTGCTTTTGGTGGTAAGATGATTCATGTTCTCAGGAGGCATAATCAAAGATTTAAGCGTTATCAACCAATCTGTCCAGCAACATGAATAATACATGAACACTAGAAATACGGGATTCTTACTTTAATTAACAGATTAAGGAATGTAATTATACCTGCAAAATATGAGGGCAACAAGTCCATAGGAAGTGTTGTAATGACTTTTTCCCAAGTCAATCCAAAGCAAGCAAATCTCCCGCAACAAAGTAAGGAGGGTGCGAGCAACCTCGCATTGCTCAACAACAGAAATAAACGGAGGCAAGACCAAATTTCGACTTTTGAGGGAAGAGATAATGAGCAAAATAGGCGAGAAATAAGGACTCTTCTCCTATGAGCATCACTAATCCTACATTGTTCTAAGTGGTATCAATCTCATAATCAACTTCGTGGCCAACACACTGTTGGAAACGTGCGTTCTTCAGTCCATAAATTTTCAAAAAAATTGATTTTAAAAGATTCTGATAAGTCAGGGCACAAGGAGTGGTGATCCTAGGCAACCAATTAGTGGCATAATTCTTCAGGCAATGGGTGTAATTTCAATATATTAAAGCAAAAGGAATGAGTGGCGAGGATTTCCAAAATTTATAAGCACAAGTAAGAAGGCATATCAATTTTCACGAACTGAACGTCAAGAAAAACGCTGCAATGATGGTCCGAATGTCGCCTTTGACGTGCTTAGATGAGCTCACGTATCCATAGTCCAGAGCGAGTCACCTTGGCGAGCCATGCTCAAGTGACTTAGAGAATAAGTGTTTTTAAAGCTGGTTTGTAGTAAAAGAAGCGTGAGTTACGGTTTCGAGGTGCATTAAGTCCCAAACTACGTCTATATTTATAATACACTGCGAACTGAGCCGAAAAGCCTTCAGACTTGAGGTTATATAGCTGGAATGGAGCGTATATACGCTGGCGGAGCGTAATAGCGCCAAATGAGCCATATATAGCAGATTGGTCGTACAAAACTATGCCAAAATTTTAAGGAAAGTACGCAAACAGCGCGTATATACGTACTCAGGGAGCGTATAATACGCAGGGGGCAGCGATATACGCTCTCAGTCAGCGATATACGCTCAAATACTGCCACATTTGCTCATTTGATTGCCTGTCCTCGATTTCAGAGAATGCCTGCCTATTTTCAGCCATATTTGAAAGTTTATAGGGGGACGACTTTGGTTTGTATTCGGGCTAATTGAACGCTTTCACTACGGCTCAAAGCACCATCGTAGATTGTCGTTTGTTTTTTGTTTGTTTTTTTTTTTGGGAGGAAGTCGTGCTCCCATGAGTCGCTTTGCATAAACACAAAACTGCAGCATACATGAATAAACCATACATACATCATACAAACACATACATGCTATACACATAAGTTCAAGTAACAAACACATACGTGCATTCATACATTATACATTAGTTGGCTATAATACAACCGTAGTGTCACAAGGCTAGTGGTTCCTAATTTTACGAGGTGCACTCCAGTCCACTACCATACTCCTGAGTTCATGAAAGCGAACCATCGGGCCCAATATTTGGAGACGATGGATGCCGTGTGCCGCACTCGATGGAAGGTCGTAGAAGCGCTGGATTGGTGGGGGCCTGATGCGGAGGAGGTTGAGACACGAACTGTGATCCTAACCTGAAAAGAAAACTGAGTCGAAGAATGAGACATGAAAGAGGACTGATGCGCAGACTGCTGTTTTGTTGACCCTAGGTACAAAAGCCAGGAAAAGATTTCAAACGAGCTAAGCAATTGGAACATGAATAAAGAAGTGCAGGGTGAAGATACATACCAATGAGCCTTGTCGAGTTTCAAGTTCCTTTCAAGGAATATGCACGCTCAGCAAGTCCGCTCTGATCGTCGTTAAACTGAAATAAATCAAATGTTAGCTCAAAGCCGGAAATGAAAATCATAGAAGAACAAACATAATCTCACTCCTTCGAAGCTCAGGTGGCAAAGAACGGGTAGCATGCAGCTCTGCCTCAGGCGCTCGTCCAAGGTCTCCTGACAGACGAATGCCTAATAACTGATGGTAAGATCAGCGAAAGGACAACTCCTTCGTCAAACTCCATTCGTCAATAAGCTACAAAAACAGAAAGCGATTAAAATGGCATTCGCAAACAACAAGTTCAGAACAAAGGAAGTGAGTCCTGGGGTGGAATGAACTTGACAGCAAGGAGCAGGCGAGGGACTCATCACCTCACTAATAAGCCACACCTCAGTAGAAGAGAAGTATGATCAACAGCCTCGAAAGAGCAGTTTCCAAGTGCCCGAGCAGGTTTGAATGCATCATCATTGCCGGAGGATCTGCAGGACAAGGAGATCTCGAGCAACTGCCTCACTACAGTTCATTGTCGATAGAAACCGGTCAGTAGCGTTTTTGAACACCGACGAGTCCGGTCATAAGGAACGTGCTAGGGCAGCAACTGAATGATCAACTTCCGGCAAAAGGACGAAAGTGCACCTATGTTTAAGAGGCATGGGAAATGTACACAATATTAAGAGTGAAAAGAGAAGAAACCAGGGGCAAGCATTTACCTCGTGAGCTTCATCACGCTTGATTTCTTCGAGCGTCAATCGAGCTCTTGGGGTCTCAAGGTTCTTGACGCCGCGCCAACAATAGCGCAGGGTACTGTGGAGGCCAGGAGCGCTGGGGGCTAGAGGGCAAGATAAGATAAACCTCAAGCTGCAAAACATCACAAAGTAAGTCACATGTTAAGTGAGAGAAGACAAGGGAAGGGCAAATTTAGTACTCGATCACTCGCCATGGGCCTCTATCGCACCTTCTCCGACATCAGCTGCGGCAAGCTTTCCTCTGCTCACAAGCAGTGAGCATAACCAAACCAGCCAGTCATAATTCGACTTGGTCCAAATCCCTCAAAGAAGCAAGATAACGCAACTGGCAACGGGCCTCAGCCCCGGCATCTGGTACCAAGCGCTGTTGATCATCAACAGCAGGATTAATGCGCGTCGCTGGACCTCAGTAACGTCATCCATTACCTCTAAGAGTACCCGGCTTTACATGCTTCTCCTTCTTCGGGAAGGAGCCAAATAGGGCCAAGCAGCTGAGGCAGCTCTGCTGAATGTGGTTCAGAAAGAGTCATCACGCACAGGTTGTCGTGGAAGTCAGGCCCTGTGAGGCATAGCAGAAGTAAAGGGCGTGATAGTCATTACCCATGGGCAGTGGATAAGTGTTTGTTGTGTGTCCCAGAACACTCCAACAATGCAAGATGAAGGTGAGGAAGCCCGTCGTCAGCATTGCTTTGAGGTTTCTACAAAGTGAATGACCCAGTATGCTCATAAGTCCCATGAATTCTGGGTCATCAAGTGTGTCTGAGCAGAAAAAGCAGGCCACCCGTGATGAATGAAGTATCTGCAGATCATAGTTCTCCTGCAAGAGCAAAACACTCAATAAATGACACATGCCATCAAAAAAGGAAGAAGAGAAGGCATGTGCCTTACAATCCCTGAAAGAGGGGGAGAGATAATATGGTTTTCTCTATAGCACCATATAACTGATTTGGAGACAGGATGGGCATTTCAGGCTTCTTTCCGACTAGAACGGGTGGAACGTTCTAACTCCTCGGAATCTCTCCATAGGTTTGCCATGCTGACAAAGAGAATACAAAAATTAGGAAATAAATCGAGCATAACGGTATACATGGACAAAACTAAACCTTAGAAGTGGTAATAGCCCTCAAGGTTGATGACCAAAGCATAACATTCAGCAAATGGCCTTGAATAGTCCTAAGGTCGTGTGTTGTGAAACACACACTTGAATAAGCGAAGAAATTCCTTCAAAGCCCGCATTCGTGCATAACTTCGGAATAAAGTTTAGAAGTTGTCATGTAGTGAATAGCAAACAATTTCAATTTCAGGATAAATTACATGAATGACTTTGAAATAATGTTTTAAAGTCATCATTGATGAAAAGCAGTCACAAATATCATTCGTAAGAAATTGGGGGCTACGACATTATGCTTGCGATTTCTTAAACAAATTTTGGTAGGAAGCATGGTGAAAAGCATAGAATGAGCTTTGTGTACTATTGGCTTCGTATCAAGCTATGAATAATATAGTTAACGGTTAGGACAAGCTTTGAAAATCGATTAAAGAGTTAAAGCTCATCATCAAGTGTTTTCAAGTCTTGAAATGTCTTGAAATAGCAGCAATCGATCAAGTTTTGAGCTTGGTGTTTACTCAAGCATACAAGACATGTTTCAAGTAGTTCACAATATTCAGCCAAATATAAAGTTCAACCACAAAGAAAAATTCCATTCCCAAGATGATCCCAAGCAAACCTCAGTTAATTAAAGTACCATTTCGAACACAAGTTTTGGCTCAAAAAGGTAAGATTCGGGTCTACGGTTCCCGTACACAGAAATCTCAAGCAAACCTATTTCGGGTCTAAACGGTTTCTCCCGTACAAGAATCTTTCAAGACAATACATCTTTCGGTCTATGGTTTCTCCCGGCTAAGAAACTTCAAGCAAATACATTTCGGGTCTAGGTTTCTCCGAACAGAAATCCCTCAAGCAAATACATTTCGGGTCTACGATTTTCTCCGATACAAAACCCCAGCAAAATCTTGGGTTTTGGAATCTTCTCCGCTCGAACGAAGTTCCGCGCAATCTTGGGTTTGGAATTTTCTCTCCCACGACAGAATTCCGCACACAAACAAATATAAATTGAAAAAAGTCTTCAACTTCTGACTTATAACTCTTAACTTCCTTTCTATCTTTTCGTATTCGTTCTTTCTCTCTTCTTTTCTCTCTTACCTAAACTTCTTCACTCTATTATCATATTTCGCATTTTGCAAACTCTTTTTTTCTATTTTACTTTTTTCTCTGAGCTAAACTCTGCTTCCTCCTGATTCAACTCTCTTCTCCTTCCTACTCTCTCATCTCTAGATAAACTTCTTCTTCCAAAAACTCTTCTTCCTCTACTCTCCATCCAGAAAGGCCAAGGTCAGCGTGAGGTGAAGAAAATCCGAGGATCAGGCGTGCTTCCGAAGGGCATCACCGCTGTGGCGCGGCTAAAGGTAAATAACATTTGTTTTTTTGCAGGTAGAGCGGATACGGGTATCTCAGGTCGCAGACGTCTTGAGTGCTCATCGTCCGAATCGATACTTTTGACTTGTTTCGTCTTCGAGACTATCGTTCTTCAGACTCAGTCAAAAGTGGGGCTTTGTAGACACGGAATGTGTCTCCCCCAGAATGAGTAATCGTTTCGTGATGAAAACTAACGCGTCTGCGTTTTGTTTCGATTCAGAAAAGATGTTTGAATTACAAGTTGGAATATAACGCAAGTGTCGCAATTGGCAAGGTCAAGGGCAAGGCAAATATTTCTTTCGGTTTTCTCCCTAAGGTTTTCTAAAGTTGTTTTCAAAGGCGTTCTCATGCTTTTTGCATCCATCATCATGTCGTCACATTTTCTGAATTCCGCCAGTATTTTTAAATTATTTTTCGATTTTCTTATGATTTTCTATGAATTGTGCAATGTTTAAAATACGCAGAATATCGGAAATACATGAATAGTTGAAAAATAATCGGAAATACGTGGAACTCTCAGAACATTTTGAACTCCTTTGCTGGAGAGCAAGGGTGTCTAGGTGCGTCGATCAAGGGGAATCACAGATAAATGGAGGAAATCAAAATATTTTCGAGGTTTTGGAAAATATTATCGAAATCCATTGACGTAATTTCGCAAATTATGAGAGTACTCATCACGATCAGACTAATACGCTCACGGAGGTCGTATATAGCTAATATATACATGCGAATTCCAAAATTATGGAAGGTGAGCGCGTATATACGGCTGTATATGAGCGTATGATACGCAGGATAGCAGCGTATATACGCTCATGAAGCAGTGTATATAACCGGTTTCTTTGCTTCAAAATTCCAAAGTCGTGCCTAAATACCACTCTGCCTTGCTCAGTCGAGTACACGCTTCAACACTTTCAAAGACTGTCCATACTCCTCATTACGCATACTCTCTCTCTCTTTCTCTGAAAACATTTAAACTCACGATCATTCGTTTAAATTCAAAGCATCGATTCTCTTTCTGAATCAACAAGCGATAACAAGGTTGAATTCTGGATTATTCACAATAATCTCTCTTCAACTTTTCTTTTAATTATTGCTAAAACCATTGTTATGATTTTACATATA
>SNQN01002587.1:32144-71949 GCA_008642245.1 Bassia scoparia | reverse complement strand
GTCTCGACAAACGGAAACCGGTCCGGAAGTTGAAATCGATTGCTTACCTTGCCCGTGATCTCAGGTAATATCATCTCGGGTTCATCTAGTTCATCGGTTCCATTTGGGCAAGGTTCCATGTTGGTTCATTCTTCCAGTCCACCTTATCCTCTATCTTTCCCCATCATCTATGCCAAACCTTTCGTCCATTGCTTTTAGATCATCACAAAAAAGACATATTTCTTAGTTCTTTGATTATCAATCTCCAAATGTATCTTACATTCAAATCATCAAAAGATATTCACAAATGGTATAATGGGGTTTACTTTTGTTTGTTTCTACCAGTGTTGTTTGTAGTTTTTTTCATCCGATTCAAGGCGTGGCCTTTTTTAATTTGTATATCAAAGATTTGGATACTAAGAATTCCCCTTAAATCTGCAATGTCAAAGGCTCAATCGTAGGTTTTGTTTGACTATTTAGGACTCTTGTTTTTTCTTTTCTTCTTGGTGTTGTACAAGGTTACAGGACATCCAAGATTCGAAAGGATTTCTACTTTAAACAATAGCATGAATCATTAAAAGTTGGATTGCCATAGATCGTAACGATCCTACAAATTTTTTAAAAGTTGATAAAATGTTTAAATAAATTCACACTTCCAACGTAAACAATTTGTTGTTTAATGAATGAGGAAAGGTTGATGATGCAAATGTCTGTTTTAATTTATTTTACTTTGTCCTGGATTAAAAATTATGTGCAAGAAAAACTCAGAGTTTTCAAGTATTTATGTGTTGGTTTCTTGGCATAGGTTATAGGGTAGGTGTTTTTGGCCTCAGTTTAATAGGAGAATAGGTAGGGCATTGTACTCGGATTTGGTTTCATTATGATCTTTCCGATTTATTTACACGATCGTCAAACTACCCAGCTCGATCAATCAATCTAGCGTGAAGTAGGGTTTGTACATTTCAAGGATTCTGATTATGATGTTTTACCAACTATGGTTAGTACAATTATTTATTGCAGTTCATTGGTCCCAAAGTATTTAAGTTAGAGCCATTTTGCGAGAACAGACTACTTAGTTTACGATTTTTGTCACTAACTTACTTTGGTATGTTGTTGCTTGCAATTGTATGTGTATTTGAAAATATTAATTTTTTATTTCCCGATGTCTGACTTCCGAGAAATCCCGGTGACTAAAATGGTCGATTTGTAAAAGCAATGGGTGAGCCTCAATATTAACCCCCCCTTTTTTTCTGCCCCATTCTTCTCTTTTTTCCCTCCTAGAGAGTGTTGGTCGGTTGAGAATAGTGGGTTTGGGTTTGCAATTATGGTGTTAGTGGCAATTAAGTTATGGCGACGTGGGGTAGAGGCAATGGTGGTGCTTGATTTATGTCTATGTTACTATTCGATCTGAGTAACGGTGTCTGACTATGTGTACATGTTCTTAATGTTTAGACTCAGTTGCTTGTGGGGAAGCTTTCGTATGAAATTTTTTAAGTGGTTTTGCATGTGTCCATACCATGTTAAAATTGTTGGGAATCCGACACGAGTACTTGATGGTAAATAAGTGTCCAAGTGACATACGATTTAATGTTTTGCATGTATTTCTAGTGTGCACAATACTACATAAAAAGTCTTAGTTTAACAACAAACTTATTTTTGGTAACCAGCAATGACAAAGATACCCAATGTTAAAGTAGTTTTGAACAAAAAATTATAGTAAGGTGTTTTCTCCCGTAAATGGTCCCTAACAAAGGTATTGTGGGTCAAAAAACCCTTTAGTGTAAATGGTAATCTCTCCCTTTCTCAAATTTTTACATAAGTTGTGATATAGCTTGTGATGTTAGTGGCGCGCTGCATCGATTAATATGTTGCCTGTCTCATGAATATTTTTGCGAGCTTCTTATAAGACTACTGTGATGTCACCAGTCCCTGTTCAGCGTTCTTGTTAACTGATGGATTCGATCTGTTCCTTGATTGGAAAATGTTCTAAATGTCCTTGAACTCTTGTGAGAATCATCTATAATTATAAGTACTTTAGCTTTAATGCCATGATCATTCATCATCTCCACCGTGACTTTGTATGGTTAAAAAACCTCTCCCCAACCCATTTACTATATGCTGTTACTAATAAGCTTGCTTCTGTCTCTGAATGTGCTCGTCATGGACCCATCTACTAAACTTTATTCTCTTTATGCACAATTAAAATGAAACCCGCACTTTGTGAATATTCTTGTTAAGTGGCATATAAGTTTGGGTTGAACGAAATTAAACATGTGGCCTTTTACTTTGTATCAGAGGAAGTATTAGGAAGAGGTTTTAAATTTTTAATGCTCTCGCTTATTGCTTGGTTCTTTTGTCTTACTCTAGTTCCTCCCTGCAATACTAGGTTGACTATCATTGGCTGTTGCTTTTCGCTGTTTGAAAGATTTTCCAACGCAGTGCTWGTTGCTATTCTATTTCTTTTGTGTCTTTTCTTGTCCTTTGATAGGCGGAGTAGATKTTGATATTGTTATACATCACATGGCTAACTTCTGTGATTCTGTGCAGAGTCAATGCAAAAGGGCCTTGAAGCATCCCTTGGATGCTTCCAACCAAAAAACTTTTTTTATGGCCCTTCAATGAGTTTCAGTGGACCAACTGTGGAGCTCAAGTATAATAATGGTGTTAAACTAATTAATGGTCAATATGATGGTGATGGAGCAGTGAGTCGTGATAAACTAGCAGTACCTAGTGAAGGTTGTGGCAGACAAGTGCCGCAACAAAGCTATTATGTGTTGTCTGCTTTGCAACCTAACTTTGTGAAGGATGTGCGCAGCCAATCACATCCGTCTGATGGCTACTTTTATCCTGCAAACCATGGCCAGTACATTCAAGCGCAATGGATTCCTCAGATTCCTTTGCAGATGGCGCCATTACAAGATTTTCAGTATTTTGTGGTCATCGACTTTGAGGCAACTTGTGAGAAGGAACAGATACCTCATCCACAAGAAATAATTGAGTTTCCTTCTGTGCTTGTGAACAGTAGGACTGGTCAATTGGAGGATTGTTTTCAGAAGTATGTGCGGCCTACACATAATCAGATGCTTACTGACTTTTGCAAAGAACTCACTGGCATTCAGCAGTCGCAGGTTTGTTTCATGCAACTTATTGTATAGTGTTAACTGTTTATGCATTTCAGATGTTTTTGTTAAGTCTATTCATTGATGTGTGTATGCTTCGTTCTATCATCTAGGAAATTTTAGGCAGTGCTTTCTGTATCTCAGCCAGATTGCCTAGATTGATGCTGCTTCATCTTACTTTTATTATAATCATATGTTAACAAAAACTAATGTCTTTTTTAGTTTCCTTTTTGATTGAACTTTGACTTCATTTGTGGCCATGTCTGCCAGTTCTAGAAGCAAACATATCATTTATTGTGAGACTTACTGTAGTAAACAATTGCTCAAAGACTTTGTATTCAATTTAGAACAATGTTGTTGAATATATAGATGAATATTTCAGTTACATAAGCACGGGTGCACCAGCACATTATGATTATCAATATTGTGTTGTATTGATGATTATGGTAGCTTTTGGAGTTTCTTTTTTCTACCTTCATGTGTTTAAGGACTTAAGTCACTTTACCTAGAGAGATCTTTTGATTTACTGCACTTAAAAAGGGAAATATGAAAGAATTGTTTTAAGTAATCGATTGGTAATGAAGGTTGACGGGGACATTATCTTATTATTGATGTGACTAGTACAGTATAACATAAAACAACAATTATTATGGAATGAGGGAGTAGCAAAAATGCCAGTTTATTTCTTTTTTTAAGTTTCAATGTATTCTTATTTTATTAAGATTATCTCTGCAAGAATTTTTCAATGACTTCTTTTCTTAGTTGCTTGAAGGACTTTTCATGTTGAACATGTGTCATGACTCATGATTTCACAAAACCTTTATTATCCTCATCTATATTGTACGTTAGACCACTTTAAAATCCCTAAGAGTGTCTTTTAGTTGAAAGAATGTGTAAGATCTTCATTTTGGGGGCGAATACTGAATAGTACTGAGTAGTTCATTGCTTGGGCACTAAGCATGTTTTCGCTGTACGCTGTCAGTCACCTTGAAATAGTTTCATGACCTCTTTCGAGTACTTAATAGAAACAATGATACAACTAGTTCAAACAAAACTGTTTCCAGATTGACCCTACCCTTGTTTCCTGCATTACAATCTAGAGCAGTTGCTGTTGCAGGGGTTCGTTGTGCAAGCACCAACTTATAAACTTGATTATTATAGTGACTTGGCAAGGGGTGTATCTGCACGTGCTAATGCTTTGATGTTTCCATTATCAATTGTCATAAGTTACCTGATTCGCGATGCTATTCAGATTGCTCTGAGGCTTGTCCTCAAAAAAGTGGAATGTTGTTCAGGGATTTAAACTTACAACTATCTCTAGCTATAGTCATTAAAAAGGGTAGGATGGGGAGGGTACTTTATGCTTTGTCTCTGTCCACCATGCTGCGGGAATTAAACCATGATCTTACTCTTTGGGAGGTATTAGGCCAACATGATAGCTTTTCTGTAGAGAAGTTGATATCTAAGGAGTTGAGTGTGTCAGTTACCTTGTGTGTGACTGTGTGTTGGCCACTTGGCCTTGTGCACTGTTGTATATTTCCTTGTTTGAGGTCCATGGAACTTTGTGCTGATCTTATTGCCATTTTGCTTCCATTTCTTTTTTCAACAGGATAACTTTTTTTTAACTTGCATAATATGATTCTCTGTTTCCCCTATTTTTAAATATTTTGATACATAATTAAAAAGTTTGGATTTTTATTATTTATGTTACCTTAAGCTAATATGTTTCAATGGTTTTAGTGGAGAAAAATGAGTGACCAAAATCTACTATACTGGTTGGTATTAGTTCTAGAATTATTAGTTCATATTTCTGTTGGTGTATCCTGTTTGTCAAAGCCTTATCTAATTTTGAAGGAATCTCTTATCTTTGGTTTGATCACTTTGATGCCTTTAGCACTCTCATATGGATAGTGGAGCTTGCCTTTAAGATCAGATTAATTATCCGTTTCATTCAGCATGTCGTCATCATAATATTAATTTTTTGGCATCGATATCTGCATGAGCTTAATTTCTATTTACTGTTTTCAGGTGGACAAAGGTGTTGTTTGAATGAAGCGCTGCTTATGCATGACAATGGCTAGAAGACAGGGGCATTAAGCACACAAACTTTGCTGTAGTGACATGGTCAAGCTGGGATTGCAGAGTAGTGTTGGAATCGGAGTGCCGATTCAAGAGGATTGACAAGCCAGCATATTTCAATAGGTAATAAATAACGTTGATATTTTTTTATTGATAAGAGTTCACTAAAAGACTAACAGACCTAAAAGTTGCTCCCGTTGTAGACTTGTATGGCTCTTCATGCGCATGTTTATGTTTGTACTTGATATCTGCTTGTTTATTTTCATTTATAGTGTACTTTCAGTCTTATATAAGGTGGAAGTTGTACATATTGAACTTAATTGCTGAAACTTATTTGTTCATTCAGGTTTCTTGGGTTATAATGGTATCTAAATTCTGGTTGGACAGTAAGAACTGATTTAGTGTACCTAAACTTTGCTGAATTGATCAAATGAGAACTGATTATTACTTAATGGACCTATATCAATTGTTTTACTTCATTAATTTTGTATGAACTGATTTTGCTTAAAGTTGTTTTTACTTTTGAAAACTTGTTTAGAAATAAAAATTGGTTGGAACTATCGAACTGATTAGAATTAACTGACTGTTCAAAGCTGACTTTTACTTAGAAAAGAGGGCCTAACTTAAGTTGTATCACAATATTGTTTGATTGAAAACTAGCAATACGAGAAGGTTAAAAATAGGAGAAGTCACTAGGACCCTCTAGTCCCCCTATGGTTTTATGGCAGTCATTATTAAGCTGTAATGAGCTTTAGAGGTGTGCACAAAGTCATTTGTCTACATCTGTAAATTACTAATCTAAAATATCTTCTGCATGAAACTATACTGGTATCAAAACACTGTCACATCCCGCCATGTGTCACTCTCCTCTAGGCACTGTCTTGTCATGCCTTGCATAAGTACGGAAGTTAATTTAAATCTTATGGTCTCTTTCGCATTAAAAAAATTGTATTTACCAAGATTTGAACCTACAACATCTCAACTGTAATTTAATGACTTTACCGTCTCATCCACATGATTTTATTGTTCATTTTATTATACCACTCTGTAATATCATACATCATACATGTTGCATTAAGCTCTCCTGGAGTCCTGGTCCTTGATGTTGACCTTTTGGTTTGCAATTTTCTCAGGTGGATTAATTTGAAGGTCCCATTCAGCTATATGTATGGAAATGCTAGCTGCAACTTGAGAGAAGCAGTAGAACTTGCAGGGCTCACTTGGGAAGGTCGTGCTCATTCTGGACTAGAYGATGCGAAAAACACTGCGCGCCTGGTGTCTCACCTTATGCACYGTGGATTGAAGCTGTGGATAACAAATCAACTTCACTGGGAATCTGCTGACCTTCCTTTTGTTGTGAACCAACAGCAGCAGATTCCTCCACCTGAACGCAATCGAACTTATCAGTCCCCCAAGTGGAAGCCTCGTTTCAGCACTGTTGTTCCTTACCAAACCTTACAGGCTGTCAATCCAGTGAATGAGCCTCCTGTGTTCTGCCATTGTGGGGCCACTAGTGTCAAGCGGGGACCTAAGAATGGCTTTTTTTTCTTTGGGTGCGGAAACTGGACTGCCATCAGAGGACCTGCTTGTTCCTTTACCAAGTGGATCCCTGCTTCTAATTCTCCGATACCTGCCTAGAAACTATATGCTCTGGAGGAATGCTGAAGTCATGTACAACCTGCTGGTAAGAGGAGAGGACATCGGTCTCATCCTGGGACCTCAGTCACAACGGTGAAATCGATGCCATAGCCCCTGCTTGTTAGGTTCAGTTAAGTAAGGAGTAAGGACTATGAGCTGACAGGAGTATGTGCAGAACTTTCAAATGGACATGTATTTCTGTTTGTTTCTGAATAATTATATAATTAAATAGCGACTATATTGTGCGCATAATTTCTGCCTGTTGTTGATTGCTTTGAGCCCTGCTTCCAGCAGTGATATCGTTGTTTGCTAGCGTGCTTGTTTAGGGGGAAATTTCTAACAATTTCGGAGATTGTTTTAATAAAACAATCCAGCGACATTGTTATAGACACTCCGTAATTAATGCAACTTTAGGTTTATTTAAGAAGCATATATTTTGACTTCAAAAGTTGCACTTAATTACGGATTGTCATATAACAATGCACTAGTTGTTTTATTAAAACAATCTTCAGATTGTTTAGAGAATTCCCTTGCTTGTTTTATTAAAAATTGTTTGGATTATACTTAATCAGTTTGCGACTTACTCAACTCGTTTGAGATCTACATGAGCTCAGTAATATGAGAATGTCCTTTGGCTAATTTCCTATTACATATCCCACTTTTTTTTTTAAGAAAACCCAGACGAAATAACTTAGCAATTTTTACTCCCTTTTTTCTTGAAAAATGTTTAAACCCCATATTTATAAGTCTGTTGAATATGGATTGAAATGACGACATTATATACCACTCATGAAAATTAACCTTTTTCGATTATATGTAGCGAAAAATATCTTTAATTTGATTTTTAGTTGTAATGATATTGGGAAGTGATTTTCACCTCCAAACTGTTTTCAAAACCCCCTTACATAAACATATGCGCAGAATTGATTAGGGAGTGTTGAAATCACCACTCGATGCATTTGGTATCGTCGAAGAAGTAAAATATTGGTATCGTCCCCAAATTATACGGAGTAGATTAAAATATTCTTAAGTATCCGATTCGAAGAATCAATCGTGGTTATTGGTTAATTAGGAAGAAAAAAGAAAGTCAACAATCAACACACTCGTGTTAGAACTTAGAACTCTCTTCCTTAAAGTTAACAACCTAACGTTAACCAAATATGTCAATTGAAGATATCTTAATATTAGCTGAAAAATAGCTTCAATCCTTATACAAGTAAATTACAGTTATGATCACTCAATTTCTAATCTTGATTGTTCTCTTTTCTGCTTTCTCTCTCCTACAATCAACAGCTACTTCATGTAAGTTTTAATGTGTTTTGTATTGAGTTCTTAATACTTCATTCATACTGGGGTGTGAAAAATCATCATTTGGAGGTATATTGTGTCTTGATTTGACTAATTGTTTCCTAATTTTGATGGGTTGTTGTTATGAATATGATTGGATAGTTTTGCGAGGCTGGAATTGAGTATGGAGAAAGTGGGTGTCATCAATTCATCATCATCATCATCATCATCAAAGATATTGATAAAAGGAGGAACAGTTGTGAATGCTCATTATCATCAAGTTGCTGATGTGTATGTTGAAGATGGTGTTATTGTTGCAGTCCAACCCAATCTTAAGTTATATTTCATCAACTACTCTTGGGTTTATGTTTCTGGTGTGTGCGCGTCGTGTTCGTGTTAATTCATTTTCGTAGTCCTGGGTGGCACAATTCTCGTAACATTACATAAAGTAGACGAAAAAATGTCTAATCGTTGAAGAATTGTATTACATAAGGAGTATGAGATTATGAGATCACCTTTGTAGTCTTAAATATTGCTCTTGTGATTGTTACTGGTACACTGGGTTAATTATACACTGAACAGTGACCATTTATGAGAGTTATTATCAGAATTTATCCCACTTATATTAATGTGTGATACTATAATAGTACTAAAGTTAATGTTTTATTGTATCAGGTAGTAAGTTAACATGTACAATATGTGTGGTGTCGAAAAATCAAAGATTGTCATTTTTCCATTAGTAGTATAACTTAGTTAGAATTGATATCCCGGTCTCCTGGAATGAGTGAAGAAGAGAAACGATGAACATAATCACACCACATTACAAAGTTCTGTTAGCTAATCAATAGTATCTATGTTAAATCCTTCCGAGGACACGAGAGTATGTTACTTTGTCCGAGTATTTGCAATGAAATACGGTAACTAGGAGAAAATTTGCTAAGTGTGTATCTCAGATACTGATACATTGTATTATTATGTTGATGATTATACTGGCCTAAATTGAGCTTGGATACATGCTTGTGGAGTTACACAATTACCAACCTTTTGCTCCTGAGAATCTGAGATTGCCGTGCCTTACGCATAATCAGAATAAATTAGTTATCAAAAACTGATTTTATGAAATGGATTTCGAATGTTGCAAACAGGTGATGATGACAAGTGATATGTAGCTTGAAAAAGCGACTGGAAGAAAATTGAATATAAAGGTTCAATTGGCTTTGGATCAATATATAAACTGTTGATAGATGTAGGAAAGGATTGTAGTTAGCATGATATATGAACATCTAACAGGGGGCATTAGCCACAACCACACTGGATATGGAGTTTATGGGAACTACGAACTATTGATGACTTCTTTAGATGGTCAAGCTGCTGCATTAGCTGGTGGTACGACAATGCATATCGACATTCATCATACCTGTTAATGGAAGCTTGACTGCCGGTTTGGATTATACAAGAAAAAGGCTCAAAAGTCATGCATGGATTATGGATTTCACATTGGCATAACAAATGGGATGATGTCGTTTCTAAAGGAGATGGAGTCTGGTAAGGAGAAGGTCAGTTTCCCTAGTACTTAGGCTTCTAACATTATACCTTCCCGATATAAACAATGAATGCCTTTTGAAAATCAGGTAAAACTCCTTCAAGTTCTTCATGGCTTACAAGGGATCTTTCATGATAAATGACGAGCTTTTGTTAGAGGGTTCAAGAAATGCAAGTCTTTGGGTGCCTTGCCGATGGTTCATGCGAAAATGTGTGATGCTGTTTTTGAAGGCAGAGCGAATGATAGAACTTGGCATCACCGGTCCAGAGGGACATGCTCTTTCAGACCTCCCTTTGGTAAAACCTAGCATCTGATAACACATATAGACTCTTCTTGTTTCTCATAACTTATACTAGGACATCTGTGTAGCCTTGTTTCCAATATTCTGATTCCTGTCGAGCTGTCTTGTACATCGATCATTTTGCGTGGAATCCTTATGAAAAGTGTGGATTCTGCATTTTCCGAATTAAACTGTCAAGATATTACATTTGTAATATTTACTAGATTAGGGAGCATTATGGTGTCCAGTTTTACCTAGATATTATGTACTCTTGAGACATGGCTTGATTTGTTGATAACAAAGTAAAATCTGTACGTCCTCAACAGGGCCGGCCCATAGCAAGTGCACATGGGGACCGCACAGGGCCCCTTTGTGGGCCCACATCTTAAAAAAAAAACTAATTTAGTTCTTTATTACTGCTACTCTGCTAATACGTATGCTTTCTATTACTGCTAAAAAGCTGTTTTCCTACTTGTGTGCTTCCTTTTACTGTACTAGTGTACTACCTATTTTTAAAATATAATTAAAAAAAATCCACACTATCATTACATCTCGAATTAAGTACTATACTAGTTTCTTTCCATATTCTACCTCTCTTTCTCTTCCTTTTTTTTCTCTTAATTATTTTTCTTCCTTTTTCTTGAAGGATAATTATTTTTTTCTATAATTCTTTCCTATCAATATTTGTTTATTTCCCAATCAATACTTGTATGATCATATTTAACAATTTTCCCAAAAAATTCTTAATATTTCCAATAGCATGTACTCCCTCTTAACTAAAATTGCAACAATTGACTTTTTATGCTTTTAAGTACAGAGTTAGATATATTAACATAGTAAAGGAGCAAATACTTTAAAATAGTTTTAAATAATTAAATAATCTTATCATCGTATTTTTCATTTTTTTAAAATTATTTGACTAATTTGCTCATTTACATTTTAAATCTTTTCCTTAAAAATATGTGAAAAGTCTATTTTTGCAATTTTTATGTTACGGAGGGTAATTCATAATTTTAGTGAAATTTTTTAATATGAAATAAACATTTTTCGTAGTATTATGTGAAATGCAACATCATTTGTTTCGGAAATAGGGCCCCGTTTAAGATTTCGCACCCGGCCTCGTAAACGGCCAGGACGGCACTGGTCCTCAACTTACAAAACATACCATTGAGTTCTTCCTCGGATGTAATGGAATTTTGTTTATTGACTTGACATCTTTCATGATCATTCAGCTTGAAGGAGAGGCAACTGCTCGAGCTATTCGCTGGCACGTTTCATAAACACGCCTCTGTATGTGGTTCATGTAATGAGCATCATGCCATGGAAGAGATAGCCAAAGCTCGGAAATCAGTTTTTAACCTTAAAGTCGTCATTTTGTTTGCACATCTGGCTGGTCTGTCATAATGTGATGATCTTTTTGTTCCATATCTATTGTTGTCGTTGGTTACAGGGCAGAGAGTGATAGGTGAACCTGTGGTTCTGGTTTGCTTTTGAATATACACTACTCTGGGATCCTGACTTCTCCTTGCAGCAAGGCAAATACTTTTACCTATTCTACTTATTTTGTTTTCTTTGACAAAGTGCCTGTTGTATGTGACGTCTATATAACTCTTGTGTCCTTACCAGATATGTCATGAGTCCACCTATCAGAAACCTGGGCACTAAAGCGCCTCAGCATGCTCTTTCAACAGGAGTTCTCCAGGTCTGTCCATGACTAGAGAAAACTTAGTTTGTTTGGATAGGGAGTTTGCGTGGGGAAGGAGGAAGGAAGCGAGGATTTGTTTCCCTTGTTTGATATGAAACGGCAAGGGAGGTGAACTTGGAATTGATTTGCCTTTTTTCCGCTCAAAATTAGCTAAATCCTCCCAATGATTATAAGATATGGAAGTAGGCAAGCTAACTCTCCTTTTCATTCTTGCCCTCCTCTCTATAATTAGTAATTACTATCCAAACACACACTTCAATTTTTCCAAGGCATATTAGAGTAGATAGAACGATACTGTTTCTACTAAAATTGCCTTAATCTGCAGTTTGCCTTGGAGTATCATTACTCAACATAATTATTTATTTTATATTATTAGAAAATTTCTCAACAGTTAAGGAAAATGTAAACCTCATTTCAATCAATAATTTCCCGGTAGCAGAAGAGTTGTGCATAGGTCTAATATCTAATATTCGTCGTGCATGTTGATTCAATTTTTCTGGATATTTCCATGCTAGTATAGTTAATACTAAATAGCTCATAGTCATACACATGTATGTATAGGTCTATAGTATAATTGTTAATGCATTTCACAATGTTGCAGCTAGTCGGAACTGATCACTGTACGTTTAATTCTAAGCAAAAGGCTCTAGGGATTGATGATTTCCGCAAAATTCCAAATGGTGTTAATGGTAAGCCTAATGCAAACAATTGCTTCCTTTCCGCAGCAATATCTTGTTATTGATTTAAACATTCTCTTGCTGTTGTCTCGTCCTTAGGGCTTGAGGAGAGGATGCACCTAGTCTGGAATACTATGGTGGTAAGATACCAAACATTACATCCTTCATGAATAATAGTCTGTCCTACAGAGCTTGACATTTTTCTCGATCTTTACACATGTTTCGATTTTTTACAGGAATCTGGGAAGATTACAGTCACTGACTATGTAAGGATAACGAGTACAGAATGGTAATCCTCATGATCCTAACCTTGRTTYATAATTTCTGCCATAATTTCTGATTGCTAATTCCATTTGCTACAGTGCCAAGATATTTAACATATACCCGAAGAAAGGAGCAATACTCCCAGGATCTGATGCTGATATCATAATATTTAAYCCAAATGCAAGTTTCACTATATCAGCAAAACAGCATCACTATAGAACTGACACGAATGTTTAYGAGGGGGTGACAGGAAAGGTAATCTCATAAGTTTATAACAATACTGCTTCTATAGTTATCATTTAACTCGCTGTGTGGTTGAGCCTTGTTAACTTTGTTTCTGTTGGTTTTTATAGGGAAAGGTTGAAGTGACCATCGCTGGAGGACGAATTGTTTGGCAGAATGAGGAATTGAATGTTCACCCGGGTTCTGGAAATTACGTAGAGATGCCTCCTTTCAGTTATGTTTTTGACGGTATTGATAAGGCAGACAAAAGCTACCTGTTGTCTCTTCAAGCTCCGGTAACACGTTTCACATCTTCAACTTAAAAAAGCCGATCACTTGTACAGAAAGTTTTACRTTTTTGCATAAGCTTAAACATGAACATCTTGATTGAATTTAGAGGTCAAAAATTGTGGAAAAATGACTGGGTTACTTCACAGGTAATAAAGTTTCCTATTGTTAAAAACGAATTGCAATTAAGTTCGAAACTTTTCTGAATTACCTTCAGATTCCAGAGTTTGAGTGGTTTTTTTCAATGAATCAACATCTTCAAGCCATTGCATTGTCTCTTTTTTACTTCTTCGTTCTCGTTACCCTTCATAGCATTTTTTTTTTTGAAGGGAAGCCTTCATAGCATATTAGTCAGAATAGTCACAGATAAAACAGTATTTAAAGGGAGAAAATAAAGTATGAAGAAAATGAAACATTTTACTCATTGATATGCTTTGATTAGCCCCTTTTATGATTTACAAACATATGACAATAATTGAAGGACTGGATCTGTACTCAGTAGGCCTTACGCAACAGTACGTCAGAAACTTGTTCTTCCTCTGAAAAAAAAATATTTATTAAACATCAGAAAACAAATGCAATTCTTTGTTCTGTAATTTTTCATAGATGTGCTGTCTTAAATTTGAACTTGTACTGGGGTTGTACTTGTTTGTATGTATTTGATCCATGTGCGTCGAGTCAGGTGGTATAGTTCAACGCGAGATCAAGCACAACAAGAAAATGGGAGTATGGCTTTGTTTAATGGTTATTGTCAAGTTAATATGTGCTAGATTATTGTATTGAGTAGAGGACATGGACCAAAACATGATCAGGTACTACAAGAAATGGGAGACTTGTGTCTGTTTTTGGCTGTCGTCGAGTCAGCCATAAGCTGGATTTCGTGTTGATCTGTTACCTGTGGTTAGGGTTATGGACCAATATAAAGCCGAGCACTAGAAGAAAACGGGTAATTTGTGACCTATGTGGCTTTAGCTAATGATATCGCCTGGTTAACCATGCCTGATTCCGTATGACCAGCATGGATTAAGCCGAAAGAATGAAACAACTGTGATCTGTTTTACCATCTCTATAGTATTAATTCTACTACATTGTTTCACCTAAGATTCATTATGTTGGGTGCGAGAGAAAGCCCAAGGATAGAATCATCCTGGGTGATCATGGTGATGTTTGTGGTGGTGATGGTGGGACGAATAACTTGGGATTTTGTTGCATGATGAAGTCATCCTCATTCCCTAGCTTAGAGTCGGAACTCTGACTTGGCTTGTCTCCGATGAGCTCTTGCCTGTCCGAAGACCATCGAGTAGTTAGGACTCGTATCTCCTTTTTTATCCCAGGCTCCAAACTGAGGGACTGCCTTCCGTCCATAGTAGTCCTGCATATTTCATGCAGCATTCCATTGTTATTGTTTAGCATCTTTGATCTAACAGTAGATATTGTGATTAAAGGACTTATTGTATTACAATCATAATTTTGTTTGATCATTGTAAAATAGTCACAGGTTCGAACCTTCACCCATTATAAAATTGTACCGCCCGTTGTGACTCGTTCACATAAAAGAAAAATAAAATCAAGTAAATGAGCGTAATTAACATTTTAACAAAGTCTAGGCAAGGATCGAATCGAGTCGGATCTTATGAAATTAATGACTTACTCTGCCACGGTGATCCATGCAATGCTACAGACGAAAAGACGTTGGTAATATGTTAATATGTAATTTATATACGAAATCAGGAAATTTATTTGTCTAATTATGGATTAATTATCTGTGTTTTAGCTTGACAAACTATTTATTACAATTCTTAATTAGCCTTTTCTATTATCTTTCTGAAGCACTGTTATATATAGTTCATCCAGAAAATTTAGGACGTGTTGCTAATTAAGCTTCATTGTCTATGTTTCAATATTTTAAGGAAATGTACTCCGTAATAAATAATAATTGACACGTATAAAAATTAATCGCATATTTCCAGAAATGAGCAAATAAGCTCAGTTTAAACAGTTAGCCTAGTATTTTGACCCGAATTCGGTGGCCCTCATAAGCGATCATTTGGTTCTTGGCCTGAAGTTTGAAAACTACTCGGTTTTAGACCCTAAATTTTACGGGTGGAGTCTAGCCCGGCTCGAACCTCCACCCAAACACCACCTTTTCTGCCCAAACCCGATTTTAGCCGAATTTGCTCACCTCTAATCATACATTTTATGATCCTTCAACCTCGGTTCCGTAAATAATCTTATCTAAGGGTTACTTGTTGATATAAATTCATGACAATCATACAGAATTATAATTATTATAGTGAGATTTATCTCAACCTCCAAATTATGCACACTTTCAAAGCAATGTTTAATGTATTTATTGTATTCAAATAATGAATACAAGCTTTAAACATGACAATGATTGTGAAAATTCTACGTTACATTATTCTATTTATTATTATAATAATTAAAAAGAAAATCCAACTAGCTAAATTAAGAATAGTTTTAAACTGGATTATTATATTTTTCTGATGTAAATTATAAACCACTCAGAAGTCAGGAATTTGCAGCTCAAAAGTTGAAAAAGCCAAGATAATATTGACAGTAATACATTCTGATCGAAATTATTCGTTTGATTAAGCATTTATTATTATTATTATTTACTTGTTTTTATAATTGGTGTGATTAATTATTTCCACGAGAAAGACTTTAAAATGATCTGGATATTCACTTGTCCACTAAAAAAATGTGAGAAGTTGAGTTGGCAATTTCTAAAGAGCGGTGCACATGTTCTACTTGCCTTCTTGGGGTTACATTCAATGTTAATTCTACATGCCTTCACACCTTAGGGAATTGAAGACGAGTCGTTGTGCACCGTACAATCAGTTGTGCCTAAATTTAAATAGTCGTATTAACAAAATAAAAATGAYGTSATTGCATTTAAAGTTAAGTATGATCGATTATACAATACAGATTRTGGTTAAGGCGGGGAGGGGTTGGGGTAAGGGTCGGGGGTGGGGGATGATCTAACTCGTAAGAAAATGGAATGGTGTTGGTGTGGTTACATAAGTGAAAATGAGAATAAGATGGTTAGGATTTGCGAGATGTATAAGTTGAAGCTTTACATTTAGTATAGAAGTAGGATAAAACGTGAAAAAACAATTTTAAAGGCCAAGAAAATTATAAGGAAACAAAACAAAAGAAAAGCTTGTCTAATGTTTATTCGATCACATTTGCAATAATAATCTTTAGCTTTCTTACATTTTTTGTTGAGAAAAATTGAAAGGTAAAATAACACAAGGATTGACGTGTTAAGAAATGAAAGATGATATCTGCACTCCATAATATAATACCCCTACTCCTCTTTTTAACTATTCATCTCTCACATATGGTAGTGCATATATCATTTATGAAGTGCGAATATCACTTCGCTTAAGAGATAATGAAACTTTAAATTATGTGTCATTTCTAGTAAAACCAAAGTAATGTGTGAATCAAATTGAATTTTGGATAATTTCATAGTAAGTTGAGCACAAACTTGACTTTAGCTCGAGTTGGATTGGAGTGCTCCATTTTGAAAATTCACGGGAAGCTCAAATATTTTGTATTTTTAGAGATAACCTAGCACGTCACATAACTTAGGATGTTACCAAAACTAGAATAAGTTTGTGAATTATTTAAGATCAATCGACTCAATTTTGTCATTTAAGCTCACACGTACTGAAATCAGCTCGAGCTGTAATTATATTTCGATCACAACATCGTCGGAAAAGGCTATACATACACTTAGTGTATGTGGTCCCCCACGTACACTAAGTGTATCACCCTTCTAATTAGCTAATACGGAGTATAAATGAGTTCCTTGTTCCACTACTTGTAAATATAATTTTAAATTTCCACAATTATAATTTACTCTTACTATGATTGAACAATACACTTTGTGTATGTGGCACCAACGTAATCGCCTCCTACTCACCTCTAATTAGAATCATAACTCTAGCCTCAAAGTAAGCACCACCTATTCACCAAAGTAAAATCCAATTAAGAAAAGCAAAAGAGTAACAACCAACAAATCCAAAATTGATTATAACACCAATTAAAAACCAACTCGAAAATCCCACAACAAAGAGTCAAACCACCAATAGAGGCAGTCAAGTATAGCACAGTCTGAAAACCCTATCCATTCACGTTCAACCACGTGTCTACTACAGACCACACCATACTCTCTTGCAAGAATCCAATGAACCCATTTCTAAACTTTATACTATAGCCGAAAATCCGAAATTACTACTTTCAACCTAGAAAAGATTGTAACGTAGAGAAAATTTTACCCCGATTTGTGAGTGTAAATGTTTGAGAGAAAATGAGTGGAATCAAATGAATTTTTAAAATTAAAACAGTGATCCCACGTATTAATTATAGAAATGTTACAATCTTCAACTGTAGGATATTGCAAAAAAGGAAAACGTAGTGATCTTTATGAAGGGCAACTATACTTGATTGGAGTATAGATTGATGACATACTTGTAATTAAATCACAATATAATTTCAAAATGCATTGTATTGATTTGAAAGATCAAAATAAGATTAATTCAATTAAAAAAAATAATTTAGATTAAAAAAATCATTAAGTAAAAAAAGTGAACAGAACAGAACGACTACTTCATTTTTTCTCATAATAATTGCACAACCACGATCAAAATGAAAATTGTCAATAATATAAAAAATATAATTGTTGCATTTTTTCTGTTACGATTCTTACGAAAGAATTACACAATAATGTCATCAAAACTATTTCCCTATAAGTATGACCAATAACTTAGTTCGTCAAATTTGATTTTTCAAATTACATGAAATCTTATGATCGATCACACCACACACCCTAACACGAGAAAATAAATAATAAATAATTTTATAAAATTCGTACGGATTTCCCCATACCATACCATCACCCATTATAACTCTCCTAGATTTCCTCTTCTTTAATTTTTTTTTGGACCGTCATAATAAAATAAAAAAAACAAAACAAACAACCTCTTCTATTTTGGCACTATAAAACCATAAACAACCTCACTTCAACTCTCACACTCATCTTCTCTTACCATTTCACACCCCCAAAAAAATGCGGAAAATCCCACACTAACAATCTCTCTCCTCTATTTTCTCTTCATAGCCTCGCTTATGCGCAGCAAAATTACCACGATGCCCTTCGAAAGAGCATCCTCTTCTTCGAAGGCCAACGCTCTGTAAACTCCCGCCTGATCAACGCCTTCATTGGCGCCGCGATTCTGCTCTCCTTGATGGTCGTTCAATTGGCGTATGTTCTTCTTCTTCTCTCTTCTTTTCGCAGTTTAATTTGTTAATTCTTCATAATCTGCTGTGTTTTTTTGATTAATTATAACAGAGCTTTGTTTATTCCAACTTTTTTGACTAAATTTATTACAATGTATGATGTAATGCAATGAGTTAGTTCTTAGTTGCTTGCTGTATGATACGACATAATGTAGGAGTGTTATAAATTCAACTATAATGTAATTTATGTAAAAAAATCAGCATTTATGTGTTTTGTAACCTAACTTTTTCGTGAATTTTTTTAATCAGAAGTTGATTTCGGATTATGAAAATGTAGAATGTTTAATTAGACCTTCAAAACTATTACTTAATTAATTTTGAACCTAACTTTTTCATGAATTTTTCTTAATCATAAGTTAATTTCAGATTATGGAATGTAGAATGTTTAATTAGACCTTTAATGCTGCTTACTTGATAGCTTATGCACTTAATTAAATTATTGATGTTAATCGTATACTCCCTGTATCAAATTAAAATGCAATAAACAAATTTTTACATATTTCGAGGTTGAGATTTAACAAGTAAAGAGCAAATTACTCAAATAATTTTAACACATGAAAAAGAGATTATATCTTAATTGTGTTAAAATTATTTGATTAATTTCTTCGTTTACATTGTTAAAACTAACTCAAATGCTGAAATTTTTTTGTTTATTGATACGTATATGTATAATGTCAGGTTGAGAAAATGTTAAAATGAGAAAAACAAGAGTAGTAAATTCTAAAAATCATCTGGAAAATGTAAATTATGTCATGGATTTCACGCGCGAAGAGAGTGGTTGTGTTAGCACGCGCCGTTAGCGAAAAGACTGACAAAATTCTGGTTGTGATTGCAGAAAGATTTGAGTGGTGGATACTATGACGCCGGGACAACATAAGTTCGGGTTCCCAATGGCGTTTAGCATCACGCTCCTATCGTGGAGCGTGATAGACTTCGGCCGTAACATGAGGAGTGAGCTTCCCAACGCGCTCAAGCAGTGCTTGGGGAACCGACTATCTCCTCAAGGCCAGCGCGAAGTGCCAAATGTCATGTACGTACAAGTTGGTATCCGTACTCGGACCACAATTGTTGGGAACGGCCCGAGGACATGGACACTTTGAGGACCGTGTACGCCATCGATCGTAACCACCCTGGGTCTGACGTTGCTTGGGAGACAGCCGCAGCATTAGCGGCCGCCTCGTTGTTGTACCGGTCACGTGATCGTGCCTATTCTGTCTCCTTCTTAGCCGTGCCATCAAAGTAAGTTCTTATGTTTACCTCGAGTTTATTGGTCCAAAATATACTTGCCATATATGTACCTAGTAAAAGTATATTGCAAGCTTGCAACTAAATTGGAATGTTTTGAAATTTTTGTGTCTCTTTTGAAAGAATAGTAATTGTTTATAACCTAGTTTTTCCCTTAATTTATGATGGTAAATATTTGCATATTGCATTGAATTGTGGTAATTGCAATTCTTCTGGAATATTTATAGTAAACACAACATTAGGTGTAAATGCTCATAAGTTATACAAGTGTACCTAAATTACCACTCGTAATAATTTCCACTACCCTGTATCATTTCGGCACTCTTCTCCCCACGGTCACGACCATTGATCAAGAGAGGGGTAACGATGCGAAACACCACCCCGTGTTATATGTTACTATATTTATGGAATTCTGAGTTTCTGACACATGTTTGATTTGTTGACATGTTGTGGCACTCCATTCCGTAGGAATGGGAACTGGTTGCTTATTATAATGCAATTGTTTGTTTCTTTCCTCTTATTTTACTTTGGTTCATGTCATCTAATGTTTGTATAATTGTATGTGCATAATTGCATATCAATCAACCAATGTATGAGTGTATGACGCGGTAACGCGTATAATGTATCACCGGGGTTGCTCCATCTAGTGGTCGGATTCCGGCCGTGTGGCTAGAAGATTTTTGGCCACCAGAGTTTTCCTTATCCATACGCCAAAGCTTTATAAATAATGGCCTTAACTAAGTCAGGCAGACAGCATAATAATGCATATCATGTTGCAAATTTGCAATAATCAATTTGAGTGATTAGGGGCAGAAATTAAAATTAGGAGTTTGGAGTGCATGTTATTATAATTATTATGATTGGACTAATTAATAGTGTTTCACTCCTTGCTTAATGTTTACTCAATGCTAAGTTTCATACCAATCTCAATTACTCAATTGCCGTATATTTGTAACATTAAATCAGTACACACATTAACTGACAAACCGGAATAAAGAACAAACAAAAGATTAAAARGAAAACAGAGCCAAGATTAAAGGGTCTTGCTTTCCCGCGCAATCAGCGGTTCTTCTCTCTTTTTGGTCATGAGTCCTCACGACTCATGAGTCTCTTGACTAATTGGCTTACTACATGTACTCTAATAAAGGACTGTTCAAAAGGTTTATCTTTTGCCTATAATTAGTAATTACTCCTTTCGTGTATCGTCAATAATCGATGTTGGACATATTTGATGCCAATCAGACCAATTCGGTTCAGTTCATATCAGTTCTCTTGTCAATCGATTTTCGATTATATTAAGGTTTCAAGTCGATCAAGTATCGGTCATGAATCAGTGTTCATGTTGGCGATGTTTAACAATGCCCTAGTAGTAATTAATGAGAGGGTGGAATGTTTTTGTAGGTGTTCAGGTTCGCAAACAAATATCGAGGTGCATACAGCTCGAGCCTGAAAAGAGCAGTTTGCCCGTTTTACTGCGATAATAACGGCTACCAGGTAGGYTTGTTGCCCCATTGTTGTGTAGCTATGTTATACATGTGATGTTGTGAAATTGTCAAGTCTCTCTCTTAATTTTTTTTTCCCGTTTATCTGTTTTTATTTGGTGCAACACTTTAATGTATAAATTCTAGTAGTACTAACGTCTTAAGTTTCATTGCTTAGAGTCAAGTGTTGACAAAGCCTTGTTTGGTTTTTTGCTGACTTCTGATGCATTGGTGTATTTTTGGAAAGTTTTGGACATTTTGATAATGTGACTTGTCTGTGTACTACATTGGTTGATGGGTGGTTAAGAAGTAACTTATGTTTGCTCTTGAGGAGTCGAGAACGATGTTTCATTTACGACTTTATCCTAGACTAATCTCATCGTCCTTTGAACTTATATCAGTTGATTTCAACTTACTTCGATTTTAAAAGAAAAGAACCTAAGAATGTAACAAATGCTGACAAATGACGTTCTCATATTGTTTTCTTTTTGTATTACTCATATAGTCGTACAAGATTATACATAACTATGTTGAAATTAACTTGATTATCTAGTGTCTTGAGACACTCGTTAACAGACTCGTTGTGTTGCATACATTAGTCGTATAGTCGTAACAATCGTTAGCAGATGTTTTATTTATTTATTATTACTCGTATAGTCGTACAAGATTATATATAATACGACACTTAAAAGTGTGAATTGTTTGGGGGATGCAGGATGAGTTGCTATGGGGAGCAGCATGGTTGCACAAAGCCACAAGAAGGGGGAATACAGAGAATTCATAGTGAGGAACGAGGTGAGATTAAGACTGGAGACACCATTAATGATTTGGTTGGGATAACAAGCATGCTGGCATTAACATCCTCATTTCCAAGTATTCTTTTTAGCCCCAACTTATTTTTTTTTCTTCTTCTTTTTTCTTTTAATTATTTGGTTAATCTTTTTCCTTTTTCTTCTCTTTTTTTTATCACACCCACTAGTTTATTTATTGTATGCTATAAAACTCAAAAGTGTCATTCATGCCATTAATGTGTACTTCCAGCACTTGCTCTGTTATTCAGCATTCTATTCAACTGATATTAATTCTCAACTGGTATTAATTCAGCATTCAATTCAACTGATACTAATTATGGCGGTGATTTCCGCACTCTTATACTATTGTCGATTTGTCCGCACTTCTCCCCTCTCACATGAAGAAATTAGTGTAGAAATGGTTTGAAAATGGGAAAATGATTTTCCCTTATTATGATTTAAATTAGGATTAGCATAATATAATGCTAATAGTTAGCTGGACCTACAGAATTGTTGTCCTAATGCAATGAGACAATATTCTTCTTGTCCTGTGACTTAATCTAGGGCTAGGGGAAACTACATTATAATGGGGCCCACACCCTAAGCCATCACGTGCTTGGGGAATATTGATCATGTTGTTAATAATATAAACTTGGTTTTGATTTTTGGGGGGTGTTTCACCTATTATGGGCTGCAATTCTTTGTGGGCCCAACCGTATGTGAAATGCTATCCAATCCTCTACAACAAGGTCCTTTATAATCATGAAATGTTTGATAAAATAGTCAAAAAGATGACAAATGAGAAGAAGAATCTACTATGTTGTATGATATGATGCACATGATATAATATGATACAGTTGTTGTGATTTTTAGATCATAGTGTTCAAGCTTACTTGGTCTTTGGGAATCATGAGTTGGATTCTACAACTTGGATTTGAGTATTTTTGTATTTACTTAAACTATATGGTTACCACAATGATCAATAGTTTATTAACCTTTTCGATTCTTTAAACATGTGAAACCTAATTAATTGTTCGAGCTACTAGGACTAGGAGTATTGCTCTCCATACATGTAATTAGTGGCATTATTATCGTGACAATAATGCCTCGTGTTAATATGTGGCATAGAATCAAGTTGATACGATGATATGTACACCTTTGTCTTTTTTCGAGAGATCAAGCCTTTAATTATGCATACTTTTGATTCGTTTTACCCTATACATGGTCTGTTATCTTCAATACATTTGAATTTATGGAATTTACTGATACTTATTACGAATTTACGAGTGTTAATGTCTAAACATGTCATTCTTATTTGAGTTGAAGAGGATAGGGTCATTGCACATTTGGTGAGAACTTATCTAAGTAAACTAAAAACAAACACACAGGCTATTGTATTCTTACCAATTGATTGAATCAAACAGTCTCATATAGAAGTGATATGGAGGAATGTGCATTTGCAGCAGATAATTTAATATCATAGCACCTGGTATCCCCAATAATCCCACATTTCCAATTGGTCTTTTTATCATTTTATGGTATAAAATTCATATTAATTGAGCAATTTTGTAGATATGTGAAATAGTGAAATAGCTGCCAGATGCATGTGCAAAAGCCTGAGAATTGCAGAACTTGCCATTCTAGCCATTAACTTCTGCTTCATTGCTGTGTTTGACTTGTTTAGTTGAGCTTAGGCTCTTTTCTTTTCTCTGTTTTCACTTTCACTGTTATATAGCTACTTTCATTATGAAAACTGCTTCAACAAGACCACTACTTTTCATTGCAAATTAGTAAAGAATTGAACTAACTCACGAGAACATGAACAGTAGGGTTTAGAATATAGCTCAGTTTTTCCCTTCGAAATTTTCTTATATGAACTTATCTGAATTTCGGTAGTTGACCTTTATCTACACGATCACATTGGACACGTATTGTTTATTCTAGGAAGTGTTGATGGGGAGAGCGGAAGACTTGAGAATGTTCAAGAACAACGCCGATGGGTTCATATGCTCTGTAATTCCCGGTGTTGCTCATCCTGAAGTACAATACTCTCCAGGTAATCTATGGTATACTATTACAATCGATCAATCGATAGTTCACTATGATACAACTATCACATGTATACTGCAACATTCAAATCCAATTGCAATGTAGTATATTTGAAACATTTCTGTCACAATTTTGATGAAATAACACATACATACATGTTGCAATTTATGTAATAGGGGGGTTGATCTTCAAGGCTGGAGGAAGTAACATGCAGCATGTAACGTCTTTATCGTTCCTACTTCTGGCTTACTCGAACTATCTAAGCCACTCCAATCACCAAGTGCCGTGTGGCGGAATTTCAGCTTCTTCTGCTCTCCTAAAACAATTGGCTAAACGTCAGGTAAAATCATCTCTTGCATGTTACACTCTTTTTTAACCATGTTACCAATAACGTTCATATTTCATACATATTATGATCAGTGTTGTCAGCTGTGAAAATGCCAACAACCATGCATAAGCATCATTTATACTTATAATTTGGGGACCATATTTTATAAAATTATACAATAAGATAACCGTTACATGAATTTATATCATATGATGATATGAATACAGTATATATGTAGTTCCATTTTGGAGTTTTGTCATTCAATTGTATGTATGTGTAGTTGTTACCTTAAGAATGGGGAATGTATGTAGATTATATCGGTGCTCCCATGCGAATTAGGTCATCTTTTATCCACCGTTGAGTTTGATTGCGATAATATAACATCATAACTTCTCCAACGGCCTAATAGAAACGTAATTGATCCAACGACCGATTAGAATTACTAACCGACTCAATTAGGTCACTTAACTGTAGTCCAATCATTGACGACCTATTTCGACCATAAATCAGGCTAAGCACTGTGAATCTTGTGACACCTTCAGTTAAGTTTTACTTGTATCATTTTGCCACCAATGTATAATACCTAATCATTTCATCTTAATTAAGGACTATACCATGTTGACGTGCATACTACAAATTGGAATACAATTGTATCTATACGTTCCTAGATTGTAATTGAATTAACCATTGAATAAATTTAACAGTCCATAGTAAAGGCAGGATCAATGTTTTCTTTGATTATTTGTTGACGGATAAATTATTGGATGACGAGAATGATTGCGGAAAAGGTGTATATTAGAGTTTGGTGTCACAAAGTTAGGAGCACATGCATGATTGAGGAGACGAGAGATGAGAGTAGATGAGGAGAATAATTTACGTGAGATTGAATTGGTTAAAATCCATCAAATGATCGCGAAAGTCAATGCATCCATCTACAACTGTACCTTCTCGATATATCTTGCTTGCTTGTTGTCGTACATTTTTAGGATACTTTATCACAGACAACGGATTTTTTTGGACTCCATTATATACCATGACAAGTCCTATCTGTTCTCTGATTATCTACTATTATGCAACGATACTCGTTGTTTTTATATAAATATGAATTAGTCCGTCAAGTATGAAATTCGACCTTAGAAGTATAACTTCAGTATAAGTTTGTGATCGTAGAATATATGAACTGATTATTAGTAATCTTTATCGATACACTTTTTTAAATGTCGTACACAAGTGATTATAATTAAGTAATAATTTCGAGTATTCGTTATTGGAATTTCATTTATTTTTATTTTTTTCGACGAAATTTGTTCTGATCTGTTAAATTTTATGACAGGTGAGATTTATTATTGGGGATAATCCATTGAGGATGTCCTACATGGTGGGCTTTGGACAGCCTAATTACCCCAAGAGGAATACATCATCAGAGGCGTTCACTACCATCAGTCCATGTTCATCCGCGCCATCGGGTTCGTCAATACGGCCCGGTCGGCAATTTACTCTAGCGCCAAAAATCCAAACCACGAAAATAGCTAGTTGGGCTTTGTTTGGTAGTGGCCCAATGTCGACTGTGCAACCTGTCCCAGATTCAAGGCCCGATCTTTCGGAGTCGAGTCCCACAACATACATCTAAATGCCCCTCTCGTGGGCTTTTGGCCTACTTTTCAGCCATAAATTGATTTCTGTTTTTCTGTGATTTGGGGGAAAAGCGAAATACTTAGGTAGGGCAAAGTTTATAGTGGTGAGCAAATTGCCACCCTAGGAAAATTGTATTATGTCACTTTCTTGCTATTAATCAATGAAGTAAATTATGTGATGAAGARACACTTTTAATTTCACTAATTGTAGCTTTAAAAGATCATATACAACAAAATTTCGGATTTRTCGAATGTTTTCGTTGTATATATTTATATGTGAATACATCATGATACGCAATTATGGTTATAACAAGTTAACAACAACATGAACAACAAACTCGGAATAAGAAGCCCTAAGCATTACTTACATATGAGTTTGATTACACTAGCTTTTACACATTGCACAAGACATAATGTAAAAAAATGAGGTTTGGAAACATGAAAAAGTAAAAGGAAAGAAATGCAACACCCCCAATAGTATTCTTTCTTCTAAATATACGCCCCTCATAASTCACAACTCATACATACAGCCTACCATCGAATTCTTTGTGTTCATGTTAGCCCACCCCACCCCAGTTCCATTGGCTCGAACAATTAATATATAGTAAGCACGACACATTAATCGGTTTTCTAGAAAATGTTTTGAAATACAGGTTGAAAAAAGGCTTGATTATTAGCTGCTTGCATTTCTTTACACTGCTATAGAGTTGCGTCTTTTCTTGAGGTTTCCTGCCTCAGGATTCCCTTTCTTCATCATAGCCACGAATTCTTCGTAGTTAATCCGTCCATCCTACAAAAACACAAGAGTTTTCTTAGACTTGCTCTAAGCATAATCTCATGGAAGTACAATTGATATCGAATTGGAAATAATCACTTACATTGTCACTATCCACTTCAGAAACTATTTCCTTAATGTCTCTTCCATCATGCATGCCAAACTCTTGCAGAGCTTGCTCTAGCTCTTCCATGGTGATATAGCCGCTGTTGTCTTTGTCAAAGTACTGGAACGCGGTATACAAATGCTCTTCTCGGTCCATTCTGTTCAGGTGCATTGTTGCCGTGATYAACTCCTCATAGTCTATAGTTCCGTTTCCATCTGCATCCGCCTGTTGTTTTTCATTGAGCAACCAATTATAAATTTTCTCCKATTTTTCGTTCCAAGGGAAGTTATTTGGTTATAATTTAGAGWACATGATTTGAGAACACAAAATACAATACTATACTCACAGCTTCCATCAACTGCTTGACCTCAGCCTCGGATAGCTTAGTCCCTTGCTTTTGCATCCCTTGCTTTAACTCTTCAAGAGTTATAGTCCCACTGTTGTCTGTGTCCATGCTCTTAAACATCTCTTTCAATCCATGATTTCCTCCTCCGATAGACACCCGGCGATAACCTAACTCACAAAGCATATCTTTCACTCCCTTGTTTTTAAGAACTATATAAGCAATAAGTCATACAATGAATTTTACTAACCCTGAGAGCAACTTTCTTGAATTGTTCATTGCTCTGAACTGTTTCAATCTATCAAGGACAGCATTGTCCAGAGGAGTATCGGAGCTTTCTCCATCCTCCTTGATCCATGGGTGATCTAAGGAAGAAACAAAAGGTACGTAGTTGTTAGGATTCATCGTGCATGTGAAGGAATGAATCTTAGGAATCGGTTATTGTGTTTTTTTTCTAGCAACTTACTAAGAACTTGGTAAGCTGTGAGCCTTTGTTTTGGATCAGAGTCAACATTCTTCTAACAAGGTCTTTCGCTTGGGAGGATATCGAGGGCCATGGATCACTTGTGAAGTCTATATGCCCTCTTAAGATTGCATTAAATATACAATGTTCCGGTTTCTGGTGTAACGAAAAACTTAGAATTCATCATCCAGCTTCTAATATAGCACATAAAGAAGGGGATAAATATTTTTTAAAATTACCTGCCCAAAAGGGAGGACCCACATAATAGAATGTATAACATAACCCAACACTCCATATATCAACTTCTGGACATATTTCTCTTCAAGACTTCTGGTGCAATGTTAATAGGCACTTCCAACAATGTCTTTGTATGTGTCCCCTGTAGGAAAAAACACACATGTAAGACGAACAGTGACCGATTCGATTTTATAAAATTTGGTTTTTAAGACAATAGAAAAAAGAAAAAGAAAAAAAATTTGTAGAAAAGAAAGGGTTTTTAAGACATGGAGAGGATACGAAGGTTTGCAAACTGGTTTGTAGAAGACAAAAAGGCCGAAGTCAGTGGCTTAAGGGGGGAATTTTACATCTTTACAAAGGGAGAAATTCAGCTTAAGATCGGGTGAATGACACATAGAAGACAAGTATGAACGATTTTGAACGATGGTCCTAAGCAAAAGCAGCAGCAGCGTTCGGTGAAGTGACCTTAGCAATGATTCGATCGAAGAGCTCCCCACAGCACAAAGCTCCATCACAAATGCACCGAATGTTTGTCTTCGTATGCGCCTTTTAGCTCCACAATATTAGGTTGACCTGTGGATGATGCATGATCTGAACTTCCTCTAACATCCCAATATCCTCCTTATTTCTAGCTTCTCTTAGCAAGTTGTCTACAAGCGAATTGTTCCCCTGTTTGCCTATGGGTGATCAAATGGGTCACCCCGAATTGCCCTACCGAGCTCCTTCCAAAGTAATACATGGACTTGACATCTCCATAGGCCGGCCCAAAACATGGCATTCGGCGTTGGCTTGGAGCTCTTGCTACTAGGCGGCGGGGTATGTGATGAGGGGGGAGGGGAGGCCTTTATGTTAGTCTCCGGCTTATTAGTGCTCGGAGTAGGAGCTTGTTGAAGCTAGAGGTAGGATTGCCGCCTTTTTTTATCCTGAGGGGTTCGGTGGGGCCCGCGTTGCCTCGAGGGCAACAATTGCCCATGGAGAAAGGCAAGAGGTAAAGAGAATAAAGGAATGCTTGGGAATGGGGTGGGGTGGGGAGATTGAAGGGTGTGTTTTTCTTCTTTATTTTATTTTTAATCTTCTGGGGGTGAAGAATAATAGGAAGATTGGTATTTTTTTTGTAAGGCAAAGATGAAAGATTAGAGGAGAGAGAAAGAAAAGAGAGAAACAGGTTGGATTGAAGGTTAAAAAAAATTGCAGGGAAGAAAGAAGGGGTTGATTGTGAGAAATTGTAGGAGAATAGAAGGAGACAATTTTTTGAAAAGTGGTTGAAATAGTCTTTGTTTGAGAATTAGAAAGAAGGATTGAAATTGGTTTGGGGAGATTTCGCGGGAATCTAACAGTTTTTTTGCCATTTTATTTTTATAAACACATTAACAACTATGTAATAGGTAAGAATTTAATTTACTTATCTTATGTTCTCTTTTTCTATTTTGAGTATATATTTTTTTGCTTTAACATCTTGTAACACAGCTAATTTATTTATTTAAGTCTCCTTGCTTACAAGAGTATGCTTAATAAATAAATAAAATGACAGTTATTCAAATCATTTAGATGTGATACCCGAATCGTATGATTGAATCATTTCCACACCATTGTCCATAGTCACTCATTCGGAAAAAGAAGAAGAAATTTTAGCAATTTAAAGGTTCTTGACATTAATATAAGGTCCAAACCATATTTGGATTGTTGTCTACATCGCGGACAAAATACACCAACATATCTAATAATCTGTATTTTAAAGAATACAAATTAAAGTGCCAAAAATTCACTATATTATCCTTATAGCAGAAAAATATCATCGCAGCTCCTTTTATGTCAAAGGAGGGCAGAGGATGAAAAGACAGAGAACTACGGGAAAAAAAATATGGCTGCTCTTTTGGCAGTTCTAGCTCTTGATCACTAATATGTTGGAAGCGGAAGGATCAACATCCACGGCATAAGCATGTAACCTCCATTCACATTGAACACTTTTTTGAAGCCTGAACAATATATATCAAGATCAGCAAAACAAAGACTAACTAATGACTTTTCTGTAAGGCGAGAAGATTTGCAAAATTTTTACAGTTTGAAGAGGATTCTGAAAAAATCAAGGACACAGTTGAGAGGAATAGAACCAGTAGATTTAGAGAATAAGTTTCTCCTACCCTGCTCGCCATGGTGAAACCTTAGTGCTAGGAGCCTAGGAAATCGACAGCAAGCCAAGAGGCAACAAGTGAAGTGCACTCTGCTTTTCTCAAAGTCTCAAACACAGTAACTAGGTTGGGTTTGTTATATAATATATTTAGAGAGACAAAGAGAGGGTTCCTAACCAAGTAGCGCGCACTCAGGAGTGAAGTCAGTTGTGCAGGGCACCATACATGCCTAAAAAAGGTTCCAACTATAACCAATTGGCAATTGATGTAAAACTCCCAAGGCTTCTCACTTTATCTCCTTTTCTCCGATGTYGGACTACTCGTARGTGCCCAAAASTTATGCATGGGTCAGCCAGAAAATAGTGGCTACARATAGCTTAATATTCTTTGGTACATACGAACATATGATAATAATACTCGAAAGGAGTGGCATGCATATTTATTCAAAGAATTTTTCTAGAAAGTGTTGGCACAACTATACGCCTATATAAAGGAGAAACTAGCATATAATGGAAATAGCATAAACACCTTGTTAAGAATTGTGAACAGGTGAAGCCAACAGCAACTTTAACWTCASTTGAAAAAATCACAAAAAGCTACCCTGGGAAAGCTACTCTCCTATGGTTAACAATAATCAGAAGAGTTACCTGGGACTGCAACCATTTGGCAACCTGCATTGACCGCATCCCATGGTGACACTAAATTCAACAGCATGTATTAGTATGGAAGAAAAGGGAATAGGACAATTTATGAAGAACATTTGCATAAGTATACTGAACACCAACCAAAACGTAAGTATCGATTTCAGGATCAAACTTGGTAGTTATCTCTGGTCCCCAGCTTCCAAATTGCTGAAGAGGAAGAACCTGAAAACCTGGTAAGGARGCTTTGGCACTGCARGCAATATATATCYAAGCMATCAATAATTCAAACTTGCAATCTATGGGTGATACTAGATAGATCATTGCACATAAGGACTTGAGACCGTTAAGACCCAAGAGAAGGTAAAAGAAAGAAAATAATTTAACTTTGCAACTAATTATATATTCTGAACATAAAAGTTTGGCTCAATCTTCAATTCTTCATATTTCCCTTTATAAGGGAAAGAAAGAAGACACAAACTTTAACATTCTAACATATTTATTATGACTCGCTCTTTTCCATGCTAAATTAAATATTTTGTTAATTTCTGAGCACAAACAGCATAAATCTATAATTAAGATAATTATAACAGGCTGTACTGCAGTGTCCGTTAGAAGATGTTTTAAACAGGCATATGTACTACAGGTATGAGGAATGTAATGCAATAGTTGTCAATAATGTAGCAGGAAAAGAAATGTACACATACATTTCTTCTGGCTCTCTAACATCAATCAGTTGTGCCGTTTCTGTAAAACTGGATCTTGCAGTCTTCTATGTAGCTCATTGGGTTCAATTTCACCAAGCAATGACGCTTCCCTAAAGAAAATAAGCAATATTGCAATCAAAAGGTAGAAAGTGAAGATCGTGGATCAGAAACGTTTTAAAGTTTTTATCAAGCTAATATTAAGATAGACTGACTTTTCGGATAAGACTTGGAGCAAGTGCCATCCAAAGTTTGTTTTACAATCTTACAACTTGTCCACAATGGTGCAGAAAATGCAGCTCTTCAAATTCTGGTACCTGGTAATAGAAGGATTATCTCAAATCAGCTTTACCTTTCGAAACATGAAAGTTATTTTCAAATGCAAAACATTTGGAAACATGAAAACGTCATTCTTTTCAAAAAATACTCAAGCTTGGATTGACATAGGAAAACTAAAGAGCAAGGGAAAATTAAAATTACACTGAAGGCTCTAAATCCTAGACTATTAGGTGCGTAAACAATCAGCATACCATTTGTCCTTTTCTGACCCAACAAGCACCCACCTCTTCTTTGAGGGGCACGTGGAGTATTCCGCAGCAAGGGTCACTCTAAATCCTCCCCTGGTCATGCCAAAATAGAACTTTAGCACAACTCATCACAATCATAATAGCATACACAATCACTTATATACTGCAGAAAAAAGCATACTTCAGCAACACTTTTCTGAAGTTCCCCAAAAGGGTAGGTCATCTTCTTTCACAAGCAAGTGCTGCACCAATATTTCCTATCACCTCCAGAGCTACTTCCAGTCGAAAAGCTGCATTAGATAATTGCACTCAGGTCAAAGACACACGGCACCACTCCATAATTAGTAACATAAACAAGACAGTGTAGCAGAAATTGAGAGCCAGGATGACTTTATCTTTCACTTATTGAAGAAACTAATTTACCAAGTAGCTAGTAAAAGTAAGCAAAAGGGACATGTAACGCCGGCACAATTATACTATCACATTGCCATTGGAAAAAAGGACAATGCATAAGAACCAATAGTTCTATATGAATTGAAGGCAATTGGGTGTCCTTAATCAGCAACAATCTCAAAGCCTTAATCCAAAAAAGGCGATCGCATGACCGTTTGATATCTTTTAACGACCTAACGAATCGTTGACAAAAGATCCTTGCTCCATTAACCTCTATCTTAAATTACATGATCTCCAACCCCACTATTTTCTCTCAATTTCACTCCTCTAATCAAATTATCTATGTAATCCTAGTTTTCTTCAAAAATTCACACAACAATTTTTGCAGTTTGCATTTCCCTAACTATAATTATTTTTTCATGTATTCAAACACAAAAAACCTTAATTTCTCAAACATTTAACTATGAAAAAACCAGAACATGAATTTTAAATGAAAGTAACAATAACCAGCTATTGCAAATCAAATAATAATTCATATATTAAAAAAAATCATTCCAAGTAAAACTGAAAAACTTAACAATTATGGTAGCAATATAAACAAAGCTTTTACCTTTGAAAGAAGGACGACCCACCATAGTTGGGGCTGAGCTAAAGCAACAGGAAATGAAGGAACACTAAAACTCGAAGTGGGTATGTAAGAATTTCTGGGAAAACACCTTGCAAAGTTGAATTAAGTTGAAAATTTGAAGCTTTTAACTGGGGTTTTTGAGGTTGTTTATAAGATCAATTAGAAAGAACTGGCAATTGAACGTAAATTGAAAGAGAGTTTAAAAGAGGAAAATGGAGGTGAAGATAAGCTAATGCAATTGAAGGAAGATGATGATGAGAGTATGATGCCTAAACTTAAACTGTTTGTTTTTTTGATGTTGAATTGAATGAGAATAAAAGATTGAATTTTTAAGAATTGACGAAATGAGGGTGCAGAAGAATAGGGTTTAGTTTATAAAATGGATTAGAGTAAATTTTCAATCAACCTTTTAATCTCATTTTTATGCATTTGATTATTGTACTTCATTTAAAAAGAAGCTTGAATTATTGGCTTCATTTTTTCCTTATACAAAATGAAAATACAAAGGTTTTTTTTTTTTATCTTGTATTTTCAAATTAAAAAATTGATTTTCAATTTCTTGTCAAGTTTTGCTTCTACGGAGTACAAGAGAATCGGCGTTGAGAATGTCATTTGAAAAGTAAAAAGTGTTAAAATGGTACAATTCTAAGATAATATTGTTTTGAATGGTAGTTAAATATAATTAGTTTTCGAAAGGTATGTAGTATGTGTAAAATATGTTTTTAACGGGCAATTAAAAACAATTAGTTTTTTAATTTTACTTTAATATAAATTTGTTATACAAAAATCAATTTTAATTGATAGATGTTTTTGCATTTTAATAATTTAACTAAATATTGTTCTTACTACTCCAACAAAAAATAAACATAATCAAGGTTCATTTTTGTATGCTCTGCTTCAAAGTATGCATTGAAAATGAATTGTCCGAGTTTATTACAAAAGGCGAATTTATGAAATTGATTGAATATTCTGTCTGTTCTAAAAATGCAGCTTGCAACTCTTTAGACCAATAATAAAAATATAGCATTCTGAAGATTGGAATCAAGTTTGTATAAAATTCAATGGAGAGTCTAATTTTCAACAGAGCTTACTAAGGAGAGAAATCCATCATCATTCGAACATTTTTGAGAATTTTCGTTACTTGCAACGGATATTTCAGTTGCATGACCTCTGAGCTAATGCTGTTTCCTTCTCTATTTAACAAAGAAAACAGTTTGGAAATTGACAGTGCTAGGACAATTCCATCATCCAGCATTTCAGATAACACTGCATTGCTATTCAGATTTCCCTACTCACAAAACTACTGATTAACATCGAATAAGCCTTGAAATCCGGGAGTGGTCTTTTAGTCTCATGCGAAGGAAATTTTCGAGCTCATCAAACTTTTGTGTGTTCATATACCACGGATCAATGCTGTGTATGTAACAGTTGGATGCAGCCTTCTTGCCACATTGTCTTAAATAATATCAATGCTTTACCATCTGCTTTGCCTTACAAAATGTGAGATTAAAGATGTATAAACATGGACTGTCGGATTAACCATACTTGTTTCATAGAATCTATTTGGCTCAAAGCTCGTGTAACTGTCCATCTGTAACAGCCTGAACTAGGCTCCCATAGATATAAATCAAGAGGTAGAACGCTCTTCTTTAAATCATTCGCAGAGCAAAGCTTTTCAACTTTCTTTCTTCTAAAAAGAGCCCGGATAAGCAAGGAATAGCTAGAGGCTTAGTAAAACAACTTTGCAGAGGGATTCAACACTTCTTTCATCTTCCACTTTACTGCTTGGCAACAACAATTAAAGAAAACTTCAACCATTCTTTGTCGGAACTAATTCATGTTTATCATCTCTTGACAGTTTTTCGCTTCATCTAACTTTCCACCTTTTTGCACACAGGGACATGATCAAGTACTTGTATGCGCTTGGTGATGGGTTCGTACCACTAGCTTTCATTTCATTGAATTTCTTCAAATGCAATTTCAGTCAGGCCACTCGACCATACACCATTATCATGATGGTCATGTGTCAGGGTGTTACAAGCAGCCTTTCTTTGCATTTCATAGAAGAGATTTCGCATGTGTTTGAAGTCTTTCCCTTTACCTGCTACTTTAATAGCATGTTGTAAGATTTTGTGTATGTCTGTAATCAGGCTGTTGCGAACCCAGGAGAAAAATTGTAGAGCAGCGTTTCCATTTTGATCGCACATGCGCAGGGCTCAGTTACAAGATCTGGTGTATAAATTTTTACATTCTTCAAAGCTTTTCGAATATTAGCACACAATCTTTTTGTGATGACAATATGGCACAAAATCTATGCAGATCACCATCATTGAAAGCTGTGGTAGAGGCTCTAGCAACAGATGCTCCGCATAGGCTCAACATTGTTCGGTCTGTAAATGTGGACCTCTTTCTCTAAAGAATCAATTCTTGATTCTAATGCTTCGCAGTAATGAATACATGTTTTTAGTATCTTCTTCACTCTTCATTTTAGTAGTTTCCTTTTCCTCTCCATATAAGAAATGACACAGTTGCAAATTTCCTTTCCGATGTTAATTTTTATCCAGCATATGATTTAAACTTGACTATTTCATCAGTCTTGAATTTCGACAGAGTTCTTGATAATACCAGAAAACATTTTTGTGTAGCTTCAATTCTTCATTTCCATGATTTTGAATTGATCCAGCAGCAGCTACAGAGTTGTTGCGTACATGACCTGCAATCATTGCTGTGTAAGCCACAGAATCCAGCTTAATGCCCTTTCCAACATCTCATTATATAGAGCACATGCCTTCTCATACTCGTTTAGGTTAAATAATGGCTGTATCAAGTCGTGCATGTTTTAGTTAAGGGGGTGATACCAGCAGACTTCATGTCTTGAAACAGATCCAAGCCTAGTAAGATCATATTCTCAAATACCTTTTATAAAATACATTAATCACCTCATTAACATCTTGTTTCTTCATGATATCAACAATCTCCTGAGCATCATCCATTCTGCCAGCTTACAAAGTCCTGCACCAGGGTTTCAAGTACTCAGAGCTTAACGTCGAGTTCTACTCTAGATCACGTTTCAACTCTAACGCTTCTCTGATGCGTTCGACATAACAAAGCTTTTTAGAACACAAGAATAAACACTTTGTTCAGGTATCTGAGAGTATTGACCATATCATTTGCACCAAGTAAACTCCATCAATATCGCACAGCCCGGCAAGAAATTGAGTAGCATTATATCAGTTTTATTATCTAGCTCAAATTCTTTTGAACGCATTTCTTTGTAAAACTCCAATGCATTTCACTTTTCTTAGATTGACACAGAACACGAATTAACAATCGGTAAGCTTCAGCATCGGTTTCGAAGCCCATTCTTTTCATTTTATCAAAGAATCTCAAGGCCTTCCGACAATTTGCTTTCCATATGCATGAATAAGATGGTCAAGTCTTCATGTTTTTCTCACATCCAAGTTCCATTTCTCCACAAACTCCAGCAATTCAACTCTTTAGCTTCTCCTGCTAGTATAACATGGTGTTGTAACATTCAGTGGTTAGACAACTGGCATTCTTCACCTTCACACCAACTGAAAATCTGTTAGCTAAATGTGGCACTTTGAAGCACTCTTTAACACCATCAACAACAACATCAGAACTTAAAGCGCACCGAGTTATTAACCTCTGCTCCATCGAACCCCGGCATTATTATCCTATTATATCTGTGAATCATCTGTACTACAGCACTAGCATCATCAATTCCAGTCAAATTGGAACCTCCAAAGCAAGTACCTCTTTTTTTTACCATCAATTTTTCATGCGCATTTTCACAAACAGCTGGATGCTATGCTTATTCCTATTACCACAATTTTTGAATCAGGAACAGAAAACCAGATGAAATTTTAGTGAGGGAAAGATTTTCACTCCCCAAAATCTAGTATCTCACTGAAAGAGATATCTGACTTTTGCTCGAGAAGTGTGTTTCTTGAACTGAGATTTCTGGGTTTCTGAGATTTGATTGGTTTTCTTTCTTTTTGAAACAGTTGAAAAGTACGCTGAATTCCCCAATTTCTAATTGAATTAGAGACTCCAAATTTTGCAACATCTCATGGTTGAAAGTTTTTCACTTAATCCTTTCATGATCAATGAGTGTAGTGGAAAACAACATTTTGAAGAAAATGCCAAAATATATTGGGTCAAATCAAAATCAGATTAAGAGGGATTGTGCTTGAAAGTTGATGGTGAAGGAAGTAGTGAGGATACAGCAGAGTTTCGAGGAAGAAGGTGAGTGGTTACTTGTGTTAACAAGGAGGGAAATTAAAAAAGAGCAGGAGCTGTATATACTTGCGTGTCAAAATTTGCGTCGATAATGTAATTAATGTATTTTTACTCCTTCGTTTTGATTTATCGTTTACGATTGTAAATTGAATGTTATTAAAAAAAAAAAATAATATTTGAATAAATATGTTATATGATCGAAGAGGAAATCAGAAACGTAAAAAATAACTAGAATACAATGGAGTATTAATTATTATTTATGGCACGCCCTTTTCCAAAATATAGTTCAACTATAATCAATGATTAGTGAAATTTTAATCATCCGGGATTAAAAGCATGATTGAGCTACAGTGATTTTAGAGTTTGAAAAATTTGTTAGTTGTGCTTTTAAAATAGTTTTACCGAATTGACTAAATTAGTAGAAGTATGAGCTACAATCAAGTCGAAATAAAGATTTTCGACTTTTAGAGATTTGAAAAGGTCATCATTTCATCAATTTCTATAAACAAAGTGTTGAACACTTTGAACAATTTATTGCGTTTCAAGATGAAACCAATCATCGACAACAAAGATTCATTTACAGAACTTGCACTTTTCAAGCACAATATCGATTCACCTGATGTATATGTAGTTAAAACTTACAACATCCTTCGTAAATTGTCAGCTTATTACTGACTTTGTCACTATAAATGAATATACAAAGCATGCATTTTGAATGCAAACCTACTGTCCTATCACTAAACAAAGATTATTGTTACAACAGTAAACAAGCTACAAAAAGGCGTAAAGCTACCACATAAACATTCGAAGATGATGATGATTTCCTTCTCTAATCACTAGTTATACTCTGCTAAACTAAATCATGATGTGGTTTGCCTAGCAGCCGCAGCAGGACCATTGCCGGCCCATGATAGAGAATAGCAAACAAGAACAAACAGCGCTGCTACAACACTGGAGGAAGAGCTGTGCTGGCACAGGTATGGCAGAGGTAGCGTAATACAAACACAGACAAGGGCAATGGTTACAATTACAAAGTGTATCATCGTGTCAGTCCTCAAATTATTGCAGACGCATCATGAGTAACTTAAAAACAATTCAGCAAGAGAATGAACATATATGAACTAATTATTATTAATCAAGAGTCCGTAAGTCCATACTTTGAATAGTAAGTCTACTGTCAAAATTCCATGTATATCTTTCATCTCAGACAATAAGAACTGAGTAAGGTTCCTCATGAGCTAGGGGTTCACCCATGTACCATTTCAAATTTTCAGTGAAAGCCTTTATGGTAAGCACCAAATTTCAGTGCATTATAAATTATTTGTTGGAAAATTCTGAACCACTCTAGTGTTGAAGACATTGAAGAACCAAATCTCATAGAGCTTCGTACTGCAGTAGCTATACAATTTCACAGCAGAACAACAATCTGATGTGGAATAGTTTGATTCAAATACACAGTGACATGTCAAACATGTCCAAATCAGCTCGGAACATATTTCCCATTAGTGTTGCTAAGTGGGTGAATAGGAAATAGAACTAAACTATCTGCATGCATAGCATGGATTGACCTTACTCAAATTAATCAATTAAAAAGTTAGACAAATTTACTGAACTGTAGAAGCAAACAAGATACTACTGCTGAGGCGATCCTAATAAGATGCAGCAAAGATATATTGAAAACATGTTTACGATAACAACTAGCACAGGACAATAAAGGAGCACATTGCATCCTGCAGGAAGAAAAACAATATCAGTGACAGTGTCTAAACACATTATAAACAGGAGAATATAACAATTTCATGGACAGGCATAAATTAGAAAGGGATTTAAAAGATATTCGGCATATGCAGTTATTGATGCTAGACACTCAAATTTACGACAAATGAGTTAAATTTGATGCCTAGATTCAGCATATGACACATGGGCATTGCACTTCAAACTAATAGATTTGTTCATAATATTTATTTTACGATGATATTAAGAAACTTCCAGTAGCCATTAGACTCTTATCTAATACAGAAATTTTACTGTTTACTTTTTAATGCTATTTGTTTCCTCCCGTCAGAGGAACTAAGATATGTGGAAGAAAGTATGTTTGAAAAGAAGCAGTACAGTTGTAAGAGAATTGATATTGAGAAGCATGCTGCTCCCATCTTTTAAGGTATGATGGCAGTTGAGTAAATGGTATACCACATCTTTGATAGGACAGGGTAGAAGGAAGGATATAAAGGTGCCTGTATGTAGAAGAAGAATAAAATATCTGAGGAAGAACTCAATACGTATGTGAACTAATTGAACTTAATTATTTGTGGAGCTAGAAGATTCGGTATATTAATGTTGATGTTATACAGTACTACTTGTAGCAGATCACAATGATTTACACAAAATATATCACTTTGTACTTCTCCTGGGATTAAGCAAAAGTTCTTAGTATTTGGTAAAATACAGATAGGCAAAACATACTGGATCATAGTAAAATGTTCATGTATGTCACTTTTCATTCACATTTGGTTAAATTTATATTAATGACTTCCTACGAACCATGTCATTTTTTTCATTGTGCCGGTACACAAGGGTCATTATATCATTTTTGTCGGTTCGAGACTGAAAGCAATGTATTCCATAATTGGAATAAAATTTGAGGGTGTTTGAGTATTTTACT
>SNQN01002587.1:10852-32119 GCA_008642245.1 Bassia scoparia | reverse complement strand
CTTCGCCTTCACAAAATTGAGATTACAAAGATTAGTAATAAACATGGGACTGTCGGATTAACACCTACTTGTTTCATAGAATCTATTTGGCTAAAGCTTCGTGTAACTGTCACATCTGTAACAGCCTGAACTAGGCTCATAGATATAATCAAGAGTAGAACGCTCTTTTTAAATCATTCGTAGAGCAAAGCTTTTCAACTTTCCTTTCTTCTAAAAAGAGCCGGATAAGCAAGGAATAGCTCAGAGGCTTAGTAAAACACTTGCAAGAGGGATAAACAGATTCCAAACACTTCTTTGCATCTTCCACTTTACCTGCTTGGCAACAACAATTAAAGAAAACTTCAACCAATTCTTTGTCGGGAACTAATTCCATGTTTATCATCTCCTTGAACAGTTTTATCGCTTCATCTAACTTTCCACCCTTTTTGCCACACAGGGACATGATCAAGTACTTGTATGCGCTTGGTGATGGGTTCGTACCACTAGCTTTCATTTCATTGAATTTCTTCAATGCAATTTCAGTCAGGCCCACTCGACCATACACCATTATCATGATGGTCCATGTGTCAGGTGTTACCAAGCAGCCATTTCTTTGCATTTCATAGAAGAGATTTCGCATGTGTTTGAAGTCTTTCCCTTTACCTGCTACTTTAATAGCCATGTTGTAAGATTTTGTCGTATGTCTGTAATCAGGCTGGTTGCGAACCCAGGAGAAAAATTGTAGAGCAGCGTTTCCATTTTGATCGCACATGCGCAGGGCCTCAGTTACAAGATCTGGTGTATAACAAATTTTTAACTCTTCCAAAGCTTCTCGAATYTCACACCAATCTTTTTGTGATGACAATATGGCACAAATTCTATGCAGATCACCATCATTGAAAGCCTGTGGTAGAGGCTCTAGCAACAGATGCTCGCCATCAGGCTCAACATTGTTCGGCTGTAAATMATGGACCTCTTTCTCTAAAGAATCAATTCTTGATTCTAATGCTTCGCAGTAATGACTARAMTGTTTTAGTATCTTCTTCACCTCTTCCATTTTAGTAGTTTCCTTTTTCCTCTCCATATAAGAAATGACACAGTTGCAAATTTCCTTTCCGATGTTAATCTTTTTATCCAGCATATGATTTAAAACCTTGACTATTTCATCAGTCCTTGAATTTCGACAGAGTTCCTTGATAAATACCAGAAAACATTTTTGTGTAGCTTCAATTCCTTCCATTTCCATGATTTTGAATTGATCCCACGCAGCAGCTACAGAGTTGTTGCGTACATGACCTGCAATCATTACAGCTGTCTCTTATACACATCTAGATGTGTATAAGAGACAGTGTGAAACCTTAGTGCTAGGAGCCTAGGAAATCGACAGCAAGCCAAGAGGCCAACAAGTGAAGTGCACTCTGCCTTTTCTCAAAGTCTCAAAACACAGTAACTAGGGTTGGGTTTGTTATTACAATATTTAGAAGACAAAAAGGGTCCCTAGCCAGTAGCCACATCCTCGGAGTAGTGCAGGGCACCATACATGCCTAAAAAAGGTTCCAACTATAACCAATTGGCAATTGATGTAAAACTCCAACTTTTACACCTGTCTCTTATACACATCTAGATGTGTATAAGAGACAGGCATAAGACTGATCTGCTTACTCAAACTTAAATCAATTAAAAAAGTTACGTAAAATTTACCTGAAACTGTAGAAGCAAGACAAGATACTACTGCTGAGGAGATCCTAATAAGATGCAGCAAAGATATATTGAAACACATGTTTACGATAACAAATAGCACAGGCAATAAAGGAGCACCATTGCATCCTGCAGGAYGAAAAACAATTACTCAGTGACAGTGTCTAAACACATTATAACAGGAGAAATCATAACAAATTTCATGGACAGGCATTAAATTAGAAAGGGATTTAAAAGATACATTCGGCATATGCAAGTATACTTGATGCCTAGACACTCAAATTATACCGAACAAAATGATGTAAATTTGATGCCTAGACATTCAGCATATGACACATGGGCATATGCACTTCAAACTAATACCYATTTGTTCATAATATTATATTTAGCGATGATATTAAGAAAACTTCCAGTAAGCCATTAGACTCTCTTATCCTACCAAGAAAATACTATACTGTTTACCTTTTCTACATGCCTATTTGTTCTCCCGTCAGAGGAAACCTAAGATATGTGGAAGAAAAGTATGTTGAAAAGAAGCAGTACCAGTTGTAAGAGAATTGATATTGAGAAAGCATGCTGCTCCATCTTTAAGGTATGATGGCAGTTGAGTAAATGGTATACCCCACATCTTTGATAGGAAGGGTAGAAGAAGGCATATAAAGAGTGCCTGTATGATAGAAGAAGATAAAAATARTGAGGAAAGAAACTAAWATACGTAGTGTGACTAATTGAACTTAAATTATTTGTGGAGCTAGAAATTCCAGGTATATTATGTTGATGTTATAAGATACTTACTTGATAGGCAGACCCAAATGAATTTACAACAAATATATCCACTGTACCTCCCTGTGATAAGAACCAAAGATCTCTTAGTATTTGTCACAAGATACCAGATAGCAAAACACATGGATAACATAATAAAAATGTTCATGTTTTCACTTTTCACAACTTTGTTAKAWTCATATTCAATGACTTCACTACAACCATTGCTCTTCTCATTGTGCCAGGTACACAAAGGTCATATATCATRTATTGCTCGGTCCAGACTGAAGCAAACTGTATTCCATAATTGGCAATAAAATATTGGGTGTTTAGGTATTTACTTCATTTTCCCTCTATTATTCATATCACTAACCTTAATGCGGCATTAGAAACCATGGTTCATATTCACATTACTACTATCAAAGAACAGAACCTTATAGTGAGGAAAGAAAATATAAATGGTGATAGCCTAGCAGCATATATACCTTTAATCGTTCAGCAGCATCCAAGAAAATTACTTCCTGCAAATAACGTAATTGTCCATCAGAATAGCACATGCAAAGTTTTACACACTGGAAAGCAGGGACTGTAAGTAATTAACCTACCTTCAAAATTGTATCTGCGCTTGTAAAAGGAATGAAAAAATCATCATATACTCCAGAATAAGACTAGTATCATTCAGGAGGGACCAGCACAGACCCACTGAAATTTGCAAAACAATTCAGCATAACGATTAACTATGGCTTTGCCCACCAAGTGGCATCAGCAGCATTCTATTTTACACACAAAACATGATTGTTGAGCATCTTAGACAACCTACCTCTGCATTCTCAAAATATAATGCATGTAGAAATGAAGAGAGTTCAAAAGGACAATAAATAGTTAGCCTTCCAAAATTGGAGCTCATTTCAGGCACATATATAACTATATTCAAAAGAACACCTAAAATTTGTTACACTAGGGACATAAAAACAAAATTTAAATAAATAAATAACTAAGAAGAAAGAATAAGAATGTATTACTAACCCAGATAGAAAATCAAATGACAAAGGGTCCTCCCTCCTCCCCCCCCCCCCCCCTCTCCTACCTCTACTATCTATCCTCTTCAAGTTCACATTGCTCCCAACAATATATTAGCAACAGAATACTATCACACAATCCAAATCTCAGATAATAAATACCTGAGATGACTTGCATACAAATCAGAGCAAGAATGTGAGTACAGAAAGAATGAAACTACCTTGTTACGGTGATAATTACTCTCCATTGCGACCAATAAGCAGCCAACTATCTGATTGACATTATATTCCTTCAAGAAATATAACAGAGAGGAGAAGTTGCCAGACAAGAAAAGTCTGAAAAATAGATAAAAACATGTTAGTTGAATTTTCAACACAAGAAGGGAATTAACGACTGTTTATCTATAGCACTATGTATTCAACAATGTGAATTCCAGTATTTTAACTTTCAATAAACTCTTATTATACTTAGATGACTCTCATAATCATTCTGCCAGTCGAGCCATCAGTTACGACAAGGATGCTATTGTATTAGATTTTTCGCTTGCCTTATTTGAAGCAGAAGCTCTACTTCATATGTCACAGATTCAAAAACATCCTAGCATAGAGTTTTTTCTTTCTACACTTACAGAGTTGCAAAATTATGTGATTATCACATTTTGATATTTTCATTCCCTTAATTTAGCAACACACTCATCAAACAACAACAAAAAATTTCTTCTGCAACCCCTATTTCACCCTACATCTCACTCAAAAGATAGGTGTTAGAAAAAAATTGGAGTGATATTTGGTTTAACTCGTAAGTGGACTATTTTATATAGAGTTATACCATATTAGTAGGTGTGGCTTGTGGGTCATTTTGAAGGTCTTAAAGAGACATAGGGTGCTTTCAATGATATAGTGTAACTTGCACAACTCCTATTGCATACAAGCATAATATATAAATCCCAGCCAAGCAGCAAAGTCCGCCCACATACTCAGCATGAACTAATTTAAATTAGTATTTAGTACAAATCAAAAAGAAAAGAACTAAGAAAATTAAAAAGGTACACACCTACACCCTTATCTAATTCATAGATTGTAAGGGCGACATATCTATAGTAAGAGAACATCTTACCTGAGACAAAATTGGAATTGATGCACCAGAAAGCATTGCTGAACCAAAAACACAAAAACCCAATTTATATTACATTAAAAAAAATGAATACTTAGCTTGGTTGTGTCTCATACAATTCTATAAAACAATATTATATTTCAAATAAAGTAACAGCGTTAACCTTACTTCAGCTGCCATTCCAGATGCTGCTGCTAGAGCCTCCAACAACCCAACTGCAAGAAAAGGGGCTTGAGGCAATGATAGCATCTCCTTTGTGACAACACCCAGACGATGCGAAGATACAAGATAAAGAAATATACAACTACATATCTGCATAAGATAGATGGAAGAAGGTAAGAAAGCAACACTCTAGACCTTGTTCTTTACACCTTTGATAAAAGTGTAATAAGTTCATAAAAAGTTTAGTTAATATCTAATCAGTAAAAAAATATCTATTAAAGGTAATATGTCCAATCTACAACTTTAGTTCAACTTAGTTAAAATTACGTTTGAAGCTGTCATGCCTGTCAAATGAAAAAATGTACTAGTAGCATTCACCATGAGTCCATGATTATATTACATCAAAATCAGATTCAACAAAACCAGATTTGGGCAACTTGACAGGCACAAGATCTGATATACGAAAACTGCAATTGCCATGCAATTCAGTCTGTCCTTTAGGTAGTAATTGACGACGAAAACATGCCCTTGGGAGGGAACAGAAAACACAGCCATTTTGTAGGCAGTAATAAGTGGTAGTCAAAATTTATTTGAGATTTTGTAAGAAAGGTCAGCATGCCAATGTTCCTCAAAATGTCTCGTCCACTCCAAATATCTCATTTCCTCATAAACATTCACAAACTACTTAAGTGGTAGTCGCAGAAATTGGGCATCAATGGAAAAAAAAACCACATGCTTAGAATGTAGCATACCATGATGGAGTCATGAACATTGAACAGTAACCTATGATTTCCTTCTGAAATTGCATATAATCTTATCACATTACCTTGCGAACAGTTCATTTTCGTTTAACAGTCGTCCAATATAGTAGCTGTCACTCTGTTTTTCTAATTTAACTTGATTTATAGGRTATAGCTCAATAGAACACTTAAAGACAACCAAAAACTGGGTGAAGGGGAAGTGGACAGGCTGCATGGTTGCATAAGGCAAGAGAATATTTGGTGAATTCAAGAGAAATGAAATCGATCAACTTGCATAGTTGCATTCCATTTAATCTTGGATCCAAGATTGTAAAAGTCTACAATAGTAAAGCACAGAGCTTAAAGTTGAAATCCTGCTTAGTAAATTCTCTAGMAATACTTTTGTAATTAGCCTAGAGGACATCTTCAATGGAATCTACCAAAAAGAAAGCGATATACTAACACGATGCCAGGCATAATTTGAACTTTTGGCATATTAAATATTGAAGCTCAAGTACAAGTTATGAATAATAAAGTGGTAAATATTGGGGACCATATTACCAACAATAAATAAATAAAGGCTTATGATAAAATAATAAGCACAGGCATATATAGCAGATTCTAAGACATTAAATTACGAACACACAGAGGAAGTGGGGAGTCCACAAGATACCCTTTTTACCATAATCCAGCTTAAATGAGCAACAAATTTAGATATCACAGTTTGGATGCTGCAGATATACATCATGAACTTTCTTCTCAACTTATCCCTTTTTTTCAAAAGCATAGAACTTTCACTTCCCAAATTGTTACGAGTTCAAATGTGTAACGATATCTTTTGGACCACGCCCTAGATTGAATAAAATCCGCTCATTCGAGTTGTTTCCACCGCTCACTTAATTACCAAAAAAGCATTCGAGAATCACAAAAGGACACCCAATTATAAGTAACAAACTGGCAACTACACTAAAGATGTAAACAAATTATTCCTCCAAAAATAAAGAAGGAAAAAAAAAGAGCCCTCGCTTTTCATGAAGGGTCTTGTAAATCAGTACTCAATTCAACTAGGGAGTATGATATCTCCTTTAAAAAGCACACATTTTCACTTGCTAAAGAATTCCCACTATTGCTTTACTACAGTTTATGTGGGAAAGGCGTCGCTTTTTAGCTAATCAAAAAGGATCAACAATTGATTTCCACTCTCTCAACACATTCATTTGCTCTCATAAAAACATTAAAATAACATAATAAGGGCAAGAGCATGTTCAGAAATTGTACTCCGTTGAGTTATAGCATAAGATATCATAGCTTGATTCAATTCTAAGAGTACTTTTATTAATCTATCAAAAATTGTATTAGTACTAACATGGTATCATACTCTAACAAAAAGCCAAGGTGATTGATTGAACCCACTAATCCAAATCTCAAAGACTCAAACTAAAGAGTATCTTTTCAACATAATTTTATAACCTTTTTCATTTTTTACATGACATCATCCCTCACATCACTTTGCCATTTGACCCTACTTGAAAAAAAATCTCAATGCACTGTGACAAAACTGAGTAACTGACTACTATCATCAATCATCATCATTATATTCAACTGGGAAAAATTCTTCATTTTGACACCCAACTACCCAGGTGTGCTAACTTTCACCATCAACCAAAAAGACATAAACTTGTTAAAAAATACTCCAAAAAATTAAATTAAGTAAAATTATTAATCCTTCATACTCCATTTATATGTAAATTAAATTTATTAACCCTTCATACATCTTAAATATTTACATAATTACATATAAATTTGCCATTTTCAGTCATATATCATCAATTTAAACGAAAATGTTAAAAAAAAGGAAGAAACTTGAGCTAATGCATGCACTCCTTACAAATATACTGTATTACATATGGCAAATTTTTCTACTTTGAGTCTAAGAAAGATATTACTCCAAAATTTAAAACATTAACAAAAAATAACACGAACTAACAACATTAATTAATTCAAAAAATGAGCATTAAATAAATAAATCAACTGCAAAAAAAATAAAAAATTACCCAAAAGTGGCGAATTGAGCGAGGAAGAAGGGGTATGTTTTAGAGGACAAAGCATTTATACACACGATCCAACTCCACACTACCGTTACTTCCAGCTGTACATCACTTCCACAGTCGATTTTCTCAATTTTTCTGATATCATACCATTCAATATTTATCAACATACATTCTCTAGCTGCCTGCCTTCAACGCGTCGGTTTTTCACTCCATTTCTCACAGTCGATATCACGTCAATCCGAGGTTGACCTGATTCACCAATTCAACCGTGATGTATATCGAGAATTAGACCGATCGGACGGTCGTGGGTGGCGGAATTGTGCGGGATTCAGTCGCGGAATTCGGGATGTTTTTCCCGGCGGTAATTCGCCGCGAAAAGCTGAATTGAAGTAAAATTTTATTTATTTATTTATTTTTTATTTAATTAGAATAATTATTGAATGGATTTTTTGGGTTGAGGAATTTGAGTTGAAATTGAGAAGGGGTATTTATAAAGAGAGAGAAAAAAGGTTGAGAGTTAAATCATGGTGATAAATAAGAAAAGGGAAAATAAAAAATAAGGAGTGTAATTTTTTGATTAATTTTTTAAAAAAATGGAGATGTTTTGGCGGCTTTTGTCGACGTTGACAGGTGGACTATTTTTGCGCAACTTGTCAATTCATTCATTTATTTAATGTTATATTAAATATTTAATTACATTCCTCGTACTTAACCGTTTGTCGATGCAACGATTACAAGTCAAAAGTACAAGTATTTAATTATACGTAGTAAGAATTGAATTTTATTAACTACTTGAAGACCTCAACTATACTTGATTGATTCATTCTATATACTGGTATTTAATGAAAATTCAGAGTGAGGGATACTCAAGTGTTTAAGCTTCTCGATTCTATTAGAGATTCCCAAGATTGATATCTTAGGATGATTCTCGTCTCCGCCTGTGATCTAAAAAAATGAAATTTAAAGATTCACACTATACTATGATTGATGGGTAGTAGGAGTGTGGATTAAATTATTGTAATCTTTAATTAATGTATCTCAATACTTACATTTGGTTTTTGTTTTGAGGACTGGATTTGGTAAGTCTTCAATGAGATGTGAGTATTAGTGTGTTTTTACATTTTTTATATGTTTGGAGATTTAACTTTGGTTTGGTATAGAGACTACGATTGAAGACAACGTTCTTTTTTAAAGAAATGGAGAAAACAGGGAAAAAATATTTTTTATTTTTTTTACATTCGGTTTACTTTTGGGTTAATTCCGATTCGAGAAATTAATTTGAGTGTTAGTGTTCACTCTCTCCAATTATTGTTGCAAGGAGATAAACTCAGATTCTCCTACTAGTGTAGTTCTAATAACATCAACAATAATTGGTATAGGAATGATTTTATGAAGATCTAAACACGACTATCACTATGTTTTAAGGAGTACTTTATTAATTCCATCATTATGTTACAAATCGACTGAGTATAAGTTGTATTAGGTACGTTATTCATGAAACGCATCATAATCATTAAACAATAACCGGAAGTTTGTATGCTCAGATGCACAATAATTTATTGTGGATTCAAGTATAGCGTGATCTTTAATATAATATAGTGACACCTTTTATATTTCAAACTTTATTACACATATAGTGATAAAAATAGGGTCACTATATTGATAAAAGGGTTACTATATAAACTAAATGTTACTATACATCTGATGCACAATAAATTTATTATGCATCCGATGTTCATCTTTGTCAAATAATTGTTTCACGGTGCTATAGCATAAAATAGTAGGAAAAAATGGAGAGGGAGTGAATAGTAAAACAAACAGCTACAGGACATTGGTAGCCGAATTTTTTGTAATTTGATCCTTGATTAAAAATTATTTGTTTTGCTTTCTTCTATTTGGCTCGTCCCTTATCTCGTTCACAACTGATTGCAATGTAAAAATGTTAATAACGTCAATTTGCAACGTTAATAACTTTTTTTATAAAATATGTTTTAAAAAAAAACAATGGTCATATTTTTTTCATCTACTCAATAAAATGTTCTAGAGACCATCGACGGCGCTCAAAAAATTAAATACAATGTAGTATCAATTTAAACATTTTACCTTGTGAGAGATCGATAATTGGCACTCACTTTCCTCTCCATCGCTATCAATAAATATAATCAGATCTTTAAAGGCACATAGTCAGTTAGCACATAGTAATGTGTGAGTGCCCACTTTCAATGCATGATGTCATGTTAAATGACATCATCAATAAATTCAAACATTTTTCAATAATTCAAGAGTATAAATATATAGGGCAACTTTCCAATTTTGAAGTTATCAATCTCTAACTTAAAATTATCCTAGACCACTTATGTTACTACCATAATTTAAGTGTAACAAGTTACTAATACACGCAAATAAGTTCAATTACAATCAAAAACTATTCGTAGGTAGCTATTAAATGTTGTCAAATAGGTCAAACCCGTGACCTCTTGACACGACTAGGGGTATCCGGCTCATGGTGCGGATACACCACATGGTCATACAAGAGTCCAGCAACCGCTCCCCCGAGCAAAGGTCCGATCCAATAGACTGCCTGGTTCCCGAAACTGCCACCAACCATAGCCGCCCCAAACGAGTGTGCCGGGTTCATTGACCCACCCGAGAARGGGCCGCCAGCAAGCGCATTGGCGCCGGCCATCAGCCCAATAATTAGAGGCCCAATAGAGCCCAATTGTCCATTCCTTGGYTCACCTGCTGCATAGACAGTGTAGACCAATCCAAATGTGAGCACACCTTCCAAAATGCATGCATCGAACCCGGTTATCTCCACTGCAATTGCATGGGGCACCACATTCTACAACATAAATGAAATATATCATCAAAATATCATGCCATCAAATCAAATAATTAAAAAAAAAGTTCTTTAATAAAACATTCTGAAAAAAATAAATTATGTTCATTTAACCTAAAAAAAGTTAGTTTGATTTGTTTAAAAAAAAAGTTTTTCTGAGTAATACCCCTAAGYTATTGGACTTTCTAAATTGTATTCATATATTTGAAACACTCCCAACTGTAAATTCAAGTATCTTTAAATACACTAATCTCTGACTAATCCCTTTAACCCATGGTTAACCTTTTTTTTTAAATTAATAATAATAATAATAGTAATAATAATAATTAAAAGGTTAACCATGAGTTAAGGAGGGATTAGTCAGAGGTCAGTGTATGTAAATATACTTAAATTTGGGGTACAACTGGGGGTGTTTTAAATATGTGAATACAACTTAAAAAGTCCAATACCTCAGGGGTATTAATGAGGAAAAACCAAAAAAAAAAGGTTAGATTGATTACTTGATCAACCGTGAAAGTCTTGAGGACTAGGCATGCTACAACTGAACCAAGAATTTGGGAAATCCAGTAGAATAGGGCAGTAAAGATTGGTATGTGGCACCCAACCACCTTCCCAAACGTGACGGCCGGGTTGACGTGCCCACCGGAGATACTGGCAGAGATATAGACGGCCGAGGCGAGGCCAAATGCATTTGCCATAGCAACAACCACCAAACTAGATGGGTCTGATTTTGCATCCGGCATCAGTTTCCCTTACAAAACATAACCAACATCACATCATGAATGTACAAAGTTATAATCACACTAAATTACATACATGCTTTATGCTTATCAATTATCTTATCACTAGTACTAAATTCTGATAAATGTAGCAAATTGTACTACAAAAATAGAACTTTATGTCATGGAAAACTCAAAACATAATACAAGCATTAGTTTTGAAAATTAATTAAGTAGTTATGCTTGTTTCATTGTTTGTACCATAATAAACATACAAATGATACAATATATTTTTTAAAAAATTAAAAAATAATATGTTAGTTGCATGCAACTTCATTACATTGATTAGAAAAGGCATATAGCATGTACACATAACATTAGTCTATATACTAGGAAATTAATTATGTTGTTTAATTTGTAAGTTTATTAATAACCCACATTTAACATCATCAAAACAATTCTTGCTTAATTACTAACACATATAAAAGGAAGTAATCAAGTGTATAATAATCAGACTTACGAGTAGACATGGCGGATCCGGCGGCGGCCACGACATAGATAAAAGTYGAGATGAATTCGGCAAGGTAAGTTCTAAGAGCTTTCATCGTCACCGATTCACGTAAGTGTGTAGCAAATGTTGTTCTTGGTGCCATACTAAGAAGGTTGAACACGATTTGATTTTCTTAAGGGTTGATAATAAGAGGAAATGAATTGAAAAACAACTGAAACTAACAAGAAGAGATTTGCATGAAATCAACCTATAAATAAACTAGCGGTTGCACTTGGCAGTTAAGGTTACCATTACGGTTATTTTTTATTATTTCAGATTTTTTTTTTTTTTGTAGTTTGTAACTGTCTTTTTTGATGTATGTAATATGTATGTAATGTAATGAAACATTTTGTAATATTTGGTACGTAATGGAGTCCATGAGACAATTTATAGGATATGTAGGATGATGATGCTAATGTTGGTTTTGTTGAATATCATTCCTTTCTTTGTAACCCAAAATTTTCATGCTGGTGATGGAGGGTTGTTTGGATTCGGAGAGGCGCTTCAAATCCTTTCGAAGTCGAACTCGAAAAGTTGACAAGTCTACAAAGGATGATGGCAACCTCAATTGTACTTCGCAAGATTATTGTTAACATGGCTTTCTAGCAATTCTGTAATTGTGTGTTTATTCTTACTATCATAGTACTTGTGCTTCATGTTATATGCATTATTTGTGCGATCAATTTATTTCTATGAATGTTAGTATATATATAGTAATCATTATTACTTGCATGTTGTTTTCAAGAGTGGAGAGAAGCCTTCCATGGTGGCAGAGGTTGCAGAGGTGGAGGAGAATTCCACAAACAAGATGCAAACGGTTGCCGACAACCACCTTGTTACTGTCAACAAATCTGCTGCTTATGCGGTCTTTGATCTCACTTATATACGAGTATGGATACTTTACTAGTTACTCGCCCCTGCCCCTATGCTGCCATATGCTTCTTTGTTTTCATGTTGTTGAATGAATGTCATATCGATTGTGAATTATTGTAATCTTTAACATGATCAGTTGATCAGTCTTGAGTCTTCTGATTGAAGTCCTCGAATGATAGTTCGGTTTTTTGAAACTGATGAGATATTTAGTATAGGCAATATGATCTTTAGTAGCTGCAATGTGCATAGTTTTTGCTTGTATTACAATGATATTGACACATGTGAAGCATCATATTCCAGGTATGTTCCCTATAGCCTCAAGAATATCTTTGCAGACTGCGACGGAAAGTTGAGCCTGATGCTGATGCAAGTGTTGTGAAGATATGTGAGAGGCAATCTTTCTGTCCTTCCCACATTCCTCTAGTATTCTTGCTTGCACTATTGTGTTGCATTGTCTACATATGCATAAAATGACTCGTTTCTTTTCGTGCTTTCGTAGGCTGCAGGATGATAAGGTCACATTATTGAAGCATCTCAGTAATGTTCATGGTTGTAAACTTGTAATGCATCACAGATTCGACCCTCTTATTTATCTGATTCTGTACTCCAGCCAGTCTGCTGTCCCTGTGGTGATAGGCGGCGATAGTACCTTCCTCATGTGGAAACTTCGTAAGAATCTGCCATCTATATAATAAGTAGTTATGATACAGCTTCACTATCTCTCTTGTAGGAATCAACTGTAGTTTAATCTCATTTATTTTTTGTTGATCAGTTGATAAGATTGTAAAGGGGAAGGCAAATACTGCACACTGTCTACGATTTCCTGTGATTGGATCTCTTTCTACTTTGTACTTGTATGCTTATAGATTGATGTTGCTTCTTTTTCTTGATTACTTGATTCTTATTCAGATGTTAGTGAGTAACATATTATCTTATTGTTCCAGGTTCCATGTATTTGGTATCGACAGAGAACTATAGGATTACTGTCATCTAATACGATTAGGAATCTGACAGCTAAGATAATATACAGTAAGTTAAGACATCATGAAATTCGTTAGATATATGCCTGTGTTTTCGACTTTCTCCCTACTTAAATCTGCCCATTGAGGCATTGACTCATTTGTTTGGAAACGCTTGGCTCAATCTTATAGGAAGTGGTTGTAGTCCTGAAAATCGGACAGTTGTGTCTGGCAACAGCTTCCTCAGAGTGAATCTTGTTGGCGACTTTGCTGTTTGTTATAACATAATTGCCATCACTTCTGAGCGACTCTGTTGATACCAAGCAGGTTAGTTTGCTAACAATGTGACTACGCGTTTTTGAGATTCAAATTTAATTTTATGATATACATATTGGTTTTTGAAGCACGGACCAGGCCAGCCTCCGATCTAGGGAGAAATTTTTCAATGTATTATGCTGCTTGAGAGAGTGAGTTTACAGTTGGATGGCCTTGAATGCAACAAAATTGGAGTTAGCTACGAGGGTTTTAACGGCCAGCCAGATTTCTGCACCTCCCCGTACTGTGAGCGATCATACCGCCTATGGACGGTCTCCTTTGAACAGGATTATTCACTGCAGACAAGTTTAACATTGCTGACCTGGATTACTGTGATATTGATTGATCATGTTACCTTTCTGTTTCGTTGGATTCTCAGGCTGACCAGAATCGAATTGCTAGAAATCAACCACCATTATATGGCGTGTGGGAAGGTTTGATCGGATAAAATGAACACACGATAGAGTTGCAGTTTGGATTTCTCATTGCTTAGCAAATTATGCTCTTATAATCCTCACTGACTGGCATCAAATATATGGTGCAGGCTCTCGTCTTCCTTTGGATATCTGAACTCTCAACTCTAATCTTGTGTTAGAACTAGCAGCTGATGACATTGAATATGTATATCAGAGGTTAGATTACGTATCGCATTTCACTCCCTTGCCCGGAACAAATCACTGTGTATTTTTCCTCTGATTGTATAATATATATCATTGAATTGCCAGAACAATATAAAAAACTACTGTCATAATGAACCATGCCTTTGCTGTTTTCGTTATTGAAATTGTTATCCATATATGCCAGCATATTCTGTTACGATTCATGTCTTTCGACTGTAATACTCTCAAGTCTAGTATTCTGTAKTTMTGTTTCAGGAGCGCTGGGAAGATTTTAGGAGTTGCTGTCCCTACTTTTGAAGCTCTTGCACAGTTCGGGACTGCAGTGATCAAGACGAAGAACGTTGGTGAAGTGGAAGCATCATACAGCTTGACGGTATGCCTAGATTGCTGTACTAGTTTAATTTCTTCAATTTAACCATTTCTGAAAGTTCAGACTTTTGAGATTGATTTTCATTTTCTACATCTTATACAGTTTCAATGTTCAAAAGGTGTAACCATGATGGAGGTACTCATTTAGATTATTCTACTCGTCGTTTTRCTGACATTAGTCTACATTTCGAAAWACTACTATCACACAAATGTGAGATTGCAGGAGCAATTCTTTATCATGAAGCCAGAAGAGATTGCAACTCGATCTTTCAAAATTTATCCAACGACAGATCAAGCTTCAAAATATGCATGTTCCGGTAAAGCTGTTTTGCTTTTAGTGTTATGCTGTGTTTTTGCTCTACAGCCAGACTTCATACAACTGAGTGTAGAAATTTTTACCTGATTACAGCAATTTTYAAAGATTCTGAATTCAATGAAGTTGATAGAGCCGAGTGTCAGTTCACTACCACGGCCACAGTGCTCGACAATGGAACACAGGTGATAATGCCATCATTWCTGGTTACTGATATCCAGTTTATGTTATGAATTCGTGATCATTTTCTACGGCAATTCTTTCCAGAATTTTTACGAGTATATGTCGATATTATTATGTGTGGAGTATAACAGAAGAGGCATATTGAATGCTACAGGGGATTCCCTTTGAACCACCAAAGTCAGTAGAACAAGCTTCTTTGGACACGATCAAGGACATCTGGAACAAGTTTATGGGCTGCTTTATCCGACTTTGTCACAGGGAAGTCTTGCAGGTACCAAATTGAATAATTTTGCGTAAAATTCTTTATTATTTTCATATGTTATACGAGATTTTATGTTATTTACCAAGTTAGGTGATAATAAAAAAGAATGAACTCGAATTAATTGAAACTTAAAGTAGAATGCTAAGTAGAAGTTCTTAAGGCAAACCTAGGAGATTTTTCTGTGAATTCAGGTTTTACTGTGACAACATATTGATGTAGTGGTGTTTGAATAAGTTTGAAAATGTGCAGTAAAAAATGAAAAGCAGGCTTGAATGCTGTTATGAATTTAATTGAGTCAAGAACTATTTCAAAGTATACACCAGTTTCGCCAACCTGTTCTAGATAAACTAAAAAATTCTGCTTATCATTGCATTAAACTAAAATTTGCTTATACATTGCATTCATGTCAAAAACACAGAACTAGTGCTTCTTCCTATCATATAGCTAATTACATTGTCGGTTTGGATAGGAGCAAGTGTACTGGGTTCTTGCTTCCATGCACATTCAATATGTATGTATGAGTTGGGTGATCCCGTTCGGCCTGTTTTGTAAAATCATCCCCACAGGTAACCAATTTGTGTTTTAAGCATCTGTTGTAATCAAAATAAAAGAGAGCAATCTTGATTGCTTACTTTTGGTCGTCATGTAGTGTGTGTGCGTTGTGGCTTCTACATCAAAAAGGGTTTTTCGATCCCCTCTATGACTGGTGGAAGACAATTTCTTGGAAGGTGATGAAAGGCATAAAAAACCTACAAGGAGGAGAGTTCCGACTGATCATCATCAAATTCATCACAAAGAACACCGACCCACCATCATCACCGAGCTCATTCATCATCATCACAATTTGCATGAGCAAAGCATAGGCACAGGAAGAATTACGGTGAGCAAAATCATCACCATGCAGCCATCGACTAAATGATTATAATCAGTATCTCATCATGTCCACAAGAACAAGCACAAACACAGTAAGCACCGTAGTGCAATGGAAAGTACAATGATGAGTCCTTCGCATCATAGGCATGAGAAAAGAGAGGAGAGACTCAACAAGACATCTGAATTTCAAATATACGACAATGTAATATGAACATCAGCCTTATGGGATCAATCACTTTGATAAATTAACAATTGTATCAAAAAGGTGAGTAGATATTTCATAATATAGCTAGATTCTGGTGTATTGTAAGCATCGTAGTTGTGTTGTAAATGGAGTTGGAAGATTGATGTAGAGTTGCTAATTTTCTCTAATCGAGACACAAATTGCATCATATCTCTGTGTCTTGAGAGATGAAATCTCCAAATTATTGCTCATTCAGTCATTCCGATACATTAATTAGTAGTTGGTAATAAAAGACTTAAGGATAGGAGAAAGAGTTAATAGCAAAATATTGAGGGCGTTGACAAAACTTGCCTTGTAATTCTACTCACTCTCTGTTTCCCATTCCTCATCTTCAAAGAGGTCTTCAGGAGGATCATAGACTGACATACCCGGAGAAAGCTCTAAAAAGTCATCTTTGATCTTCTCCCTTAATTCCGGATATGGAAATAAGACCTTTGAGAATTACCCGAAAAGGCAGTGGAAGAGTGGTCAGGGACTGCCTCATTTCTCATATATTTCATTGCTTCATTTGGCAGTCCGTTGTCCAAGAAAGCCCTCATAATGTCACCAAAAGTGTGCTGATCGAACAAGACTTCCTCCTCTTCAAGTCTCCCATACCTGCTTTGCTTCCTCTACCTTTTTGTTTCTTGCAGCATCATGAGCATGTCCCTGTAAAAGAACATATCCGGCCGGTACCCATTTCTTTACGCACCACATCGTACAACTGCAAGAGGGAAAATCAGGAATTTAAACCACAAAAATGATGTTTCTGAATAAGAAAGAGTGAATCATCCTTTTACATCACTCTTTCTACATACTATATTCCACAGAAAGATACAATAGTACTGTATTAAGGAAAAAAGTATCACAACATACAACATTAGTAGAAGATGAGAGTAACAAACATAGTGTTCGCCACTGTTTGGCTTGACAAAAGCGTAGAAGAGTTTTGTGATTCAATGCAGTGAAAGAATCTAAAAACGCAGAGTAATGACAGTAAAAGCGTGTAACATCTCCATCCCTGCTAGAAAATAATTCGTTCAGGACGACTACAAAATACAGATGAAGTGAAAAGGAATGCCCCAAGTTTAGCATGGTCTATGGTCACAGCTAATATTGAGAAACTGAAGTAAGCAGATCCAAGAGAAGTTGAGGAAAGGAAGAGTAGAGACAACTGAAATGAGAGAAAACATATCATGAAATGAGAAACCAAAAGAAGGGCGAAGGAGAGGTTTGCAAAAAGGGCACATTAGAGAGATTATAAAGTGCAGTAAGCTTGCGACCGTGTCTAGAGTATTGTTACTATCCTAAAAGGCTAAATCTGTCGATGCTACGCAATGCCAACCTAATACCAATACAGCATATTATATGTACTGACAGTCACCTTAAGAAGCTACTGTAGTAACAATATTTTTCACGCATAAATTTCGCAATGGCAACAGCCAACAGGTTCCGCCATTAAAACACAGATTGCCCCAAAGAGTAGATAAAGGCCAGCACAATCATTAGAAGCACCGAAACAAATTAAAACGGCAACGATACTATCTTACACAACACTAATGGTTAGTCGACATTCACTTTACATCAGCCAAAGATGAAATCTCTCCTCTCGCAGCCTATAAATAGTCATTCACTCCCATTTTTAGAAACCAAAGAAGATTTGTCCACTCTGACTATTGAACTCCAACTAGTCATAATTCAAATTTGGAGTAAACAAATTCAATAAGGATTCAAAGATGAAACTTGACAAGTTACAAGATCTGCATTTCTATTCTAATGAGAATTAAACATTGTAAAACTGAGCATTGTCTAAGAAGTGAAGTTAGTGAACACAAAAAGCAGTAAACAACGAATGCATAATTACACATGATTGTCAGGAGTCCGCATATAAATTGTAACAAAATTCGTAAAATAACAGAGAAATGAAATGAGTGATTACTTCATGCAAAGAAAGACTTGATTTTGACGTTGAAATTCAGCAAACAGAAACAAGATCAGACTTAAGAAGACGAGAAACTGCGACTGAACAGCGTGAAGACGAACAGGTCTTGTTGAAGACGCTTCAATTCTTGGCAACAATCAATTCCTTCTTTACCCAACTTTTCTCCTCCTCCATATTGAGATACTATTAGGGTTTCTCCAACTCCTGAGCAGATGAGTTTGTGGCTTTTTCCGAATTAACCATGAAGAAGGTTGCTGATTTGGGTTGGAATGGAGGGTTTTGGAATTAGTGGTTTACTGAGGGTTTTGGGAAAGAGAAGAGGGATTGTTGTAACTGGGTTTAATTTTGAAATTGGGGTTGAATTTGCTCGCGAAAATGATTGTATAACACGAGTGTAAACAAACATGGATGATGATTGATGAATTAGCTTGGGAATTTTACAAGGTTACAGCATCATTGTTTAGGTTACAGTATGATTTAGAGTTCAGTAGTTCATCGGTCACTGAAATTCACAAAATTTCCGGAATAATTCTCTGAAAAATATTTTGGGTTTTTCTATAAAATATCCGAGTTTTCGAGTTTTTTACAAAATACATCCAATGTTTTTTTCTACAAAATATTCTCGTTTTGATACTCTTGCACAACATAACCTTAATGACTAATTTAGCTTAACTATGATTAAATTTAATATTTTTAAAATAAAAAAATAAAAAAAAACAACCATCACGCTAGTCCTCCCATGCCACCACTCCTCCCACCACCAATCACTGACGCAGTGACGTCACCACGACCTAACCACACACGCTACCACTCCTCCCACCACTCACATGATGACCACCCTCCAACTCTCACAAACACCATCACGCTAGCCCACACACAATTCGATCAACAACCATCACGTACCCAACCAACGCGAACCCCACACCAACGCGAACTCAACCACCTTCGTCAACTCAAACTCATTTCGAACCACCCCAAATCAATTTTCGAACCAAACCCCAAATCAATTTTCGAAATCATTTTTGGAATCAATTTTTGAATCGAATTAATGGATCGAATGTTGAAATCGAGTTTGAAATTGCAAATTTTTGTAAAATCGAGCTTGTTGTCGGGTGAAATTTTGGATTGGGTTGGGTTCGATGGTGGCGAGGGATGATTTCTGGGTTAGTGAATGGGTGATGTTGGGTCGGGGGTGTTTGTAGTGGTCACGGTGATGCGGTGTTAGGGTGTTGGCTCGATTGGGGCGATAAATGTGGCTTAAGTGGAGTAGGGGTGGTTGGTTGGGTGATGTGCAGTTAGATTGTCACCTTCAATAATAATATGGCGTAAATCAAGTGTGGAGGCAAGAAGCAGACCATTATGAAGAGTCATTACTTCAGCAACAAGAGAGGAAGTAGAACCAAAGGAGTAGGAACGAGCGGCTAATAAAGAGCCCAAATGGTCTCGCAGTAGGATACCACCAGTGGCTGAGTTTTGTTGAACCGAGCCAACAAAATTTAATTTGATAGTGCCCGTTGGCGGAGGGGACCAAGAAACCAGAACAGACCGCTGAATCGGCATTGAAGGAGAGGGCAAGAGAACATCATTAATAGAGAGCCTACGAGACCATTCAGAGAAGGAAGAAAAGGCACGAAAATAGGTTGCAACAGGGGAGAAGGGTGTGTTATGAAAAATGGTGTCATTACGAGATTTCCATATACTCCAGAGGATATAAACAAATTTACTAAGACGAGAAATGGATTGGGTGTGGATAGCTCGGATGGTGGAAAGTAGTGAGTCTACATTAGGGAGGGAACCAAACCAATGGAGAATACGGTGATCCGACCAAAGTGGGAGGATAGAAGGGCAACGCAACGAAGGAAGAGATGATAATGGGATTCAGGCGCTGAGGAACAGAGGGGACAAATCAAGGGGACATCCAAATTTTGTAAAGAGATAACATTCGATAGCTCGGATAGTGGAAAGTAGTGAGTCTACATTAGGAAGGGAACCAAACCAATAGAGAACACGGTGATCCAACCAAAGTGGGAGGATAGAGGGGCAACAAAGGAAGAGATGATAATGGGATTCAAGTGCCGAGGAACATAGGGGACAAACCAAGGGGACATCCAGATTTCGTAAAGAGAGAACGTCCCTGGTAGGGATACTATGATGAAGCAGCTGCATAAGAAAAGTTGTAATTTTGGGGCAATGGGAAGTTTCCAGAGCCACTTGAATTCCCATTTAGGGGGCGAGGAACTCAAATCATGTGCCAACCAAGTTGCGAATTTGATTGTAAAATTCTCTGATTTTGAGTAACCCCAGCAGGACTCATCCAGCACAGCAGTAAAGGGGATAGGGATCCCCAAAATATGTGGGATAATATCATAATATGTGTGGGGACACGGTGGGAGAGGAAAGCAATATTCCATGAGTTATAAGGAAGAATACATTGATCAACTGTAAGATTTAGATTAGCAACGGAATTTGGATTAATATCCAGAGTTAAAAGGAGATTAGAGGGGAAAACCCAATTGTCAATCCAAAATAAAATATTTCTTCCAGTGCCCAGTTTCCAACGAATGCCCTTGACAGGCTTGTCGCGTACCTATCAAAAATAACCTATTAAAACTAACTAATGTAGCTAGTGGTAACAGGGTCGAATCCACAAGGAAGCAACAATTAATTATTAACTAATTAAAAGCATCTAGATTAGTAAAAGA